>JBBBVU010000018.1:5478467-5505971 GCA_037177055.1 Atherinosoma microstoma
GTGACATTAAAAATGACTTCAGATAAGTGCTAAAACTATTTCCTATGCAGAGTATACAGTACATACAGTGCTCAAAGATGATGTCAATCAGTAAATAAATAAATGAAGATTTAATTAAGTTAAATCATTTGAGTAGATGCAACGCAGGAGCATTTCAATATCAGAGATGTTCCTCTGTGTGACATCATAAGTCACATTATCCACAGTTAAATTCCTCTAGCGGGCTGTTTTCTGGCCCAGTGCCACCAGTTAATGTAATGATGTGATACAAAAACGATAGTCTAGGAAGAGAGTTTTATTTAGAAAACAGACTGGACTCTATGCCAGATGGATACGTTTAAAATGCAAAGCTGGAATCACATTTTTTAGAGCAACATATGTAATCTCCCCGGACCGCATCACAGCTGGAATGACACATAACTGCTGAACCTCTGCCCATTTTTACATTTAAACCCAGTTATGTTACTAACCTGTTGCCAGGTAAGTTAATGAACTGCTCCAGTTGTTTCTGATCTGTGCCATTTATTTTTCCAACATTTTGTTGCTTGCTTTGTGCTATCAGAGTCAAAATGAGCAATTTTATTCCATTAATTGGTAAAATACCTCAATTTGATATATTGAAACTATGGCATGTGGGTTTATGAGATTTGCAAATCATTGCATTTTGCTTTTATTTACATTTTACATGATGTCTGAAACTGGGTTGTACAACTGGAGGAATATCGAGGTAAGTATTTTTGAGAAGGGGTCCACACTCCTATCAAGGGTTGAAATTTTAATTAGCATTATCATACAAATATTCCATAAACCTTCAAGCCATATTATAAAGGTTTGAGTTAGGTTGAGACACAAGGAGTTTAAATTGTATAGGGGCAAGAGGCCCAAACATAAAAGACAATGCCCCCTAAAAAACGTAGGAAAGTTGAGAGAAAGGACTGGAGGCGAACTATAAGAGTACCGGATATGACAACATTTCATCATAACAGAAAATGAGGTCAGAGATAAAAGATGAGGAGATAAAAGACATGAACAGGGATCAGATTTGCTGCAGGTCAAGCAGATCTCTCTTTCACTTGAAGTCAACAGAAGGATTTATTAATTAGATCACTATCTCCAGCATCAAGCTTTGCCCTCCTGTTTTTGCTTATATCTTCATCACAGCACTCAATAGGAACCCTAACCCTAACCCTCAGAGGAAAGAGACAAACTTTGGAGGGGAGCTATCCAAAATTTAAGAGAGCGAACACGGTAATTAATTGATGTTGTAATGAATGAAGCCCAGAATATTTTCATCTTTAATGGTTCCACTCGGCAACGCACTCAGGCAAAGTGTGCATTACTGCCCATCTATAATTGATGTCACATCCACCTCACAGAGCAGTGGCTGGGCTGACTGTGTAAAGGGATATGCCAAATGCTTCTGATTGAAATTAATGCATGCTGCAGCAAATGGTGCACATAAATAGAAAAAAGAACCTGTTTCTCCTTGTATATTTCTCCATCCACCACCTTTATCTATCACTCTCATTTCTTTCATGTAGGGTAATGAATCCAATTAGTAATCTATACACTGCCAGTTGAAAGTTTGAACACTCTTACCCTTTAGATTTAATGGGTAAGGGTGTCCAAGCTTTATAGCTGGCAATTGGACTGTTACTGTGACATATGCCCACTTATTAAGACCGTTATATATTTCTTAGTGCAAGGAAGGACCAATTTTCTTGGCCTAAGGCTTTGTCCATATGTCCACGGGCACTTTTGAATATAGCAGATTTTTCTATTCTGCTGTATTCAGAATATTCAGAAACTTCCTGATTTGAAAGCTGGTGGTTTTCTTCTGCAGATGAGATGAAATGTGCTTTATGTCCATATGAACATGGGTATTTAACAAAACAAGTTTTTTTTTCCTTCTAGGCTTACCAAATCTGACGTGGGAGTGTTGCTTCTGGACAAATGTTTTGCACACCTCCGTGTCGAAGTGCATTTAACCTTTAAAATCCCGAGGTCCCCCCAAGCGGGGCACTTTGAGAACAGATGGTGCCAAACTATGCAAAAAATTGTCATTTTGAAGACCTCACCTTAACTGTCTGTACCAAAACCTCTCTGATTTTATTCAGCTTCACTTTGTCAGAGTTAATCTCTGCAGAGATGATGTTCACACACTTTCAGCAGCTTGGAGGATTCCAGCAATGAAACCAGACCTAGCAAGAAAGCAATAGCTGCGACCTAAGGTTCACGTGTTCCTCCTTCTCCGCCTCCAGGGACATCATCTGCAGCTAAATTGAACTCAGTCCAACTCTGATCCACCCTTCCAAACTGTTGTTAGTCACAATTACATTTTGACTGACAGTATTTGTTAGGTTTTTGTCTGCTGCAGATGTTTCCTTGAGGTTTTACAGAGTTGAAGTAAGTTGCAGAAAATTAAACAGGATCAGTTTGGTTGAGTAGTAGTTTTTCTCTAAAATGAACTATGCAGGTTTGTTGCTTTATGTTCCACCGTGATTCCTCTTTGGCTGAGAAGTAGAAGTTTGTCAAGTGATCGGATGATGATAAAATATGATCCAAGATGCTGAATGTACTGTATATCTCATAATATCGCTGTTTGGGTTCTTTGATTAACTGAGTTTAGCCTCAGACAGACTATTTATTAATTATAATGTCTGATTATAGGTTGAGTTTAGACTGATTTTGCTATTCAGATCTGAAATGTTGTATTTTCTGTTGAATCTGTCACAGCTGATATCTGGATCCAAATGTTGACACAAGTGTTGTTTTTTTTATAGTAGAGGAAAATACTTTGTTTTATGGTATTTTGTACCTAATCTGCTTCAATATGGGCCAAATATTAAATTATTAAATTGGAATTTGTCCTCTTATAAAGTAAAAGTCCACTTGATAAATAGAGCCCTACCATAGCAATTTGTTGCCCGGCCTGTTATGTGTCCTGGCTAACTACGTTGTTACTTACATTGCCATGTAAACAAAGAAGTTAACAGTGGATATCGTGACACAAGTCAGACAGATGGCAGCACACAATTTGTTATTAGAATCCAAAAGCACAGGTTTATGTAGGATTATCTGAAATCTCATCCTTTTCTCATGTGACCAAAAGGTGTGAACCATTGACTGTATAATATTAATGGAGGCGCCTCGGTCACCTGACCCGTAGGTTTCTGAAAAGTGAATTGATGCTCGTTGGGAGGTTCCCACCATCGCCATCTCGGTAGCGTCACATGTCTGGTCACTCCCGGAAAATACAAAAATGAGCGATGAGGGAGCCTGTGAACGTGAGGACGGATGATTGACACCCATCAAACTCTGAGCTGCCTGTAACTAAGAGCTAACCGAGCTAACAGGAGCTAACCAGCTAACAGAGGAAGGCAGACTTGAGGCCCATTTATGCTCCCTTACGGACGTGAATAGGGATGTGCCTTTCAAACGTTCTCACGTCACCACCTCATACTTTCATGCGTGTTTTACGTTGCTATGGTTGACCTCCAGTAGTGGGCAGCACTGAGTTCATAGTTAACCCCGTGATCCTACGTCAATTTCAGACGCTTTTGGCGGCGGTAACACGCCACTATGAAGTAGTTTCTAACCACCCAACACGCTAGGATAGTCTTATTTCAAAAGCTTGCACAGTTTCTACCGTTTTTGTCCTTCATTCTTCTTCTGCGTTTTTCCTCTTCCCATTCCTCTTCTTCTTCTTCTCTGGTTTCTTTCTGCTCAGCACTACCACCGCGGTTACTGGTGGAACTGTCATCTGCGTCGAGTGACGGATGTGCAAGGACCCTGAAAATGCATGTAACCGTCCAAAACTGTCCGTCCGTCTGTGTATCTGTCTTCTGCGTTGAGCATAAATGGGCCTTAAAGCTAAAGCGCGCTACTAACCGGCTAGAAACCGCGGTTGTCCTACCCTCTGCCTCCTTGCCGTTGGATATTTGGCACCTGTCAATCAAAAGGACTAATTTTGCAGAATTTCAAGATTAAATAACAAATTAATGAGTTATATAAAAATTCACTCCCTCCACAGTTGTCACGAAGGTAAACTTGACCTATTAAACCTAAAATGTTTTTTTGTACCAGGCTGTAAACATGTTTAATTCTGCTTTGAAGTTGGCCTTTTTAACATGGGAGTCTATGGGGATTTACTCCCTTTTGGAGCCAGCCCCTAGTGGGTGCCACTTGGTGTGAACGCAGGGAAAAATCTGCGTTTGTCAAAATATCCGTATACATTTGGACATGGGCTTGATCTTGACTATTTTACCTCCTTTCTCCTGCATTACTCTCCAAAAGACCCATCAGTTTTTTCCTTAATGCTATAATAATGTCATCCTCTCATATCTCTACCCCATTTTTTCTGCTATACATCCCTAACTGCCTTTCTTATTAATGATTTAGCCTCCCTCTTCCAAAAGAAGCTTTCGGCATTTCTTGATCTTTAAAATATCTTCTCCTTGCAAATATGTCAGCCTTCTCGTCACCATCATCTCCTACATGTGATGGAACCAAACAAAACTGAACATCCGCACCAACTCTTTGAATCCTCAGCAAAATCCGAGCAAGATGATGAGAAGCAGCCGTGTCAGGAATGTTGCTGGAGAAAGCCGGAGCCGTGTCCACACCTACACACAAACTAAGATATGAGAGGGCTGGCATGCACAGACCTGAGAAGGAGAGGAAATTAGACCAAAGTGAAGACAGAGCTGGAGCCGGACAGCTCATGACAAATCTCTGATTTCCTGTTGGCCTTATTAGCTATGATACCAGCATGTACCACCAGCTTTATGCTGACAGAGGAGTCCATTTAAAAGTTTCACTGTAATACTGAAAAAGAAAAAAATATATTCACAATAAATTCTGACATCATTTAAGACTCGGAGGTTCACGTTTTGAAAGGTGATTGCTGATTCTGTGTAACGCAGCTGTAGGCAGTTCATGCTAATTTAGGTGCATAAAACAAGAATATGTCTCGTTATAGGAGGCGTTTATCAAACTTGGAAAGGTGTTTTTTTTTTGCATGTGCCTACAAAGCTTCAGTCTAGTCTTTTATACTCTAAACCGAAGAAGATTTAATGTGTTTGTGGCTGATGTAGGTATTGTTTTATTGAGTCAACAGAAGCATGAAATTAAGATAAAGAAAAGCAGGAGGCGCAGAAATAGGAAATGTCTGTCAAGGAGGGTCTTATCTATACAGTGCAGGATCATGAGTACTTGTAGCTGAATTTCAAGATATCAACATCTTCTCAAGATGAAAATAAGTTTCTATTCAAAATCTAGGATTCATATTTTGTTGTCGCTTTGGAGTTGAGGTTAACATTCAGAGTACAGCCTTCTGTGACGCTGCTGAAGAGTAATGTGGCCAGAAAGATCACAAGTGTTGTCCTGACAGTGTGTGTTATGGAGCTCATTCACTCCCTAAATCAGTCATTGTTCTTTGACCCAGCCACCATGAAATTCAAGGATTCATTAGTCACTGAATGTCTGACTGAAAAAATACAGCCCGGGATCAATTTTAAAGAAACGTGACTCAAGATGCACTCTTGGTTTTTTGAGGATTACACATGGATTTCATCATGTGGTTGACAGCAGGGTCTCGTTTTATTGTTGAGGGTCCACACAACTAGATGCAAAAACATCAGAATGTGTGTGTAACATTCAGCCTCAAGAGTTCTTAGCTATGGCTCTTGAAATACTGGGTTCTCACCACATTAGCATGCACACTGTCCACTTTATAACTGCCCTTGGGACATCACTGCAGCATGGAAACCAAAAGGAAGCGACAGAAGGCAAATGGATATTGACAAATTTGATGACTGATGGTAATCATCCGAGCAGGTCTGACTTTATGGCTTGGGCTTTTTCAGTGTTGCTGCAGAGAACAAGCATGGCCCTTTGAAACAAACACAAGGTTTTGTTTGAGTACAGGTTTGGGTTAGTGAAGTTATTTAAGTTCATCTTATTCATGCAACCATGTTTTATTCTCTATGTGATTGTAAAACCATAAAAATAATATCCACCATGATGTCACCCAGGATTGTAGTTCTGAAACACTGAGGTTAACATTTGGACATTTGCTGTGTAATTAGTTTAACCCTTTGAGCTCTGTGCCTATTTTTAAACATATGCCTAAATATTGCATACTTATAATGAAAAGAGTATATTTCTGCAACCACAAGGTTTATTTGAATACTTTGGAGTCATAGTTTGGCTTTTTTACCGCGTCACATGTTGGACCGGACATCAACACACTGGCCCTTTTGAACATGCACTATGGCTGATTCATCAAAAAAAGCAAGAGGACTTTATTGGAGGAAGATAAGGAGAGAAAGAGAGAGAGGAACAGAGCAAGAGATAAGACAAGAGTCAACATCGGACTGATTTTTACTTGCTGGAGAGATCTCTCAGTACAGGTAGGATGCAAGATGGATGCTGAATTAGCCGTCGTTACATCACTGAGAAGTTGGCAAAAGTTCCATAGTGCTTCTGTAAGATGTGTAAAAATTAGTCTATGTGTGTTACTGGTGAAGAAAGAATGAAGATGGCTCAGTTATGGCTGAATTAGAAAAGTTTCAGGTTCAATTAAAAAAATACAAAAACTTTTAGAATTAATTTATTTCTATACATTGGTTTGTATGAACACTTATTAAAAATGTGACTAATGTGGATTTGTATTAATTGGATCATATTAAATTGGCTTGAGTTGATTATGTCTTTAAAGTGCCTTGAAATGACTGTTGTGATTTGGCACTATGCAAATAAAGCTGAATTGAATTGAATATCTCTGGAATGATGCAGCTGTAACTATAAATCTGCATTAAATTATAGAACAATATGAGAACATTGTCTCTGTAAGGGCCACTTCTGATCAAGTGAAACAGAACAAAATTTTAGGGAGATTTTATTACAGAAAACTCAAGCGATGTCTCCAAAATGCCCATATTGGCACAGATTGGCCATCTGTTCTCAACGTCCTCCTATTGGGAGACCTCAGGTTCTAAAAGGTTGAAGGGATACTGTGTAACCTTTGGCCACTAGGGACGCTAAACCTGTAACTTCCCATAGGCCACATGACAGTGTCGCAAAATGAAACTGTCTCCATCCTGTTTGCAGACCACTTTGACCAGCTGATAGTGAAGTAATTCGGATTCAGGAATTCTGGAATTTTTTAAAGGATTCTTCACCATTGAAGGATAGGGCCCTGGCAGAGGTATGTGCCTATGAGTGCTTCTAGTTATAGGCCTAGATTTATCCATTTTATCTCCCTGTTGTTATGAAAACCTCAGCATTAGCCCTCCGCTTATGGGACATTACAGTAGAACTGCTTCCTATTGAACAGTGTATGAAAATCATAAAACTAAACCAAGCCAGTTGTTTAATTGTTCTGCTTTTCTTTTTTTATATTTACATGAATTATAGGAAATGCATTTATTGCATGCAAACCAGCCCCACTTGAGCGAAATGTTTAGGTGGTCACTTTAGCTTTGGTCTCTAGCCAATTAGCTTCAACTAGCTGCATTTACATGTAGCTTCTACTGAACAGCAAAATAAAGACACAAATTAGTAAAGATTGTAAAAATTGTTGTATAATTTATAGTTGATAGAGGAGCTATTTGTGCAATCTGGTAATTTGAACCAAGTATGTCACATTTACATTTTCATCTTAACAGTATTATCATCCCTTTTAGTTCCTTACATAAGAATTGAAGATAGTTCAGATTTAGTTTAGTTAAAACTTTGTGCTGTGTAGAATTTGCGGCATGAACAAGGCTGAGATTCTCTGCAAACTCCTTACACTCAGAAGGTGTGCAATTATTTGAAGATTGGCTTGGCTTGAGGTTTATGTATGCTCTCTCTCCTTTCCAGTTCTAGATGAGTCATTCTCAACACATCAATATTGCAAGACACCCCATCCCATTGCCAGCAGGCCTAGACCACATTATTAATTTATTTAACTTTTATTTTTCTGTTTTCTCTGCCTGCCTCAGCCTGCTCACATCAGTCCAAGAGGTTGGCAGGAGAATAGTGATGAGGGCAACGTCCCTTCACATTGTAGTAGATATAAACTGAACTGTTGAGACATTCATTCTGTGCAAGACAATGAAATTTACATGCTAGATGACTAAAGTGGACCAGAAAAAAAGAAATTTACAAAATTTTTAAACATTTTAGAGCTGAAATTCTATTTGCCTGCCATGTAGTTTCAATCAGCATCTGCATAGGGACGGATGAGGGACTCATCTCTATTAAAAAAAGTTTACTTTCTGTCTCCCCCTTTAGTTTTGTTAGTCTGGTTGTTATTGGACATTGATCCTGCATTATGCAACCTTGAATAGCTGCAAGATTGAGCACTGGGCTGGGCATGCTTTTCAAGGTTCTTTCTGAAGATGAAAACTGTCTCAGTCCAGGGGCAATATATTAAAATTGATCACATAGGGTGCTTTGTATTGATTGCATTGATTGTGGAATTGTTTTGCAAAGAAATCCAGCAGATACAAGCGCACGCGTGTGTGTGTGTGTGTGTCTGTGTTGCCTGAGCATAAAGCAGCCTTGATGCTTTCATCACTAGATGATGTTGATTAGCTGTGGGCTTTTAGCCAGGAATGGTCATCTCATATCGTTTGTGGTGGCGTCAAAGCTTGCAAGTTTGCAACAGATGAATCAAGTACAACTCATCACATCAAAGCTCTGCACATGAATTATAGATATAGAATGAATGGTATAAATATGCAAAACATGTTCTCCATGTATCTCGCCTACAGCTCCCTTTTTCAATGTATTTTCTGTATTGGTTTGTTTAATAGCATACTTTCTACTGACCTTTGTCCTGGCTTGTTAAATTTTTATTCCAACTCCAAAATCAGACGTACTGTAATAGCCCGCTGCCGAAGGGAAGACTCTTGGAGACACTTTAACTGTCTTTCAGGTATTTATTTCGAACAGTACTACAGAGTCGCTGTCGCAGCCGCAACTCACGCTAACAGGTTCAGTCTCACTCTTCCACACGCCACAGCGCGCACCACACACACGTTCTCCCCTCCCTCCTCCCCAGAACAGCCAAACCCCAATGGCAACACCAGCATGAACAATTATGAGAACATCTGAACCATTACAATACTATGTGGTTGTTTGTGCGCACCTGAAATTACGTTCTGTAAGGGGCGTGCAACAACACCCCTAACACCCAGGCTGCTCTCACAAATGGTTCATATGATTTCCTACAAAAAGCAATGCACAGATATTCCTCATTGACAGTAGCCTGTATTATTCGTACACATTCCAACAAAATTCTGAGCCAATAAATGTCCAAGTCCCTGAAAGCTCTGTCATGTTGTCTGTGGGACTTTTCTGGTTCCAAAACAACAACAAAAAAACCAGAAAAAGCAGAAAAAGTGTTTTTAATATCTTCCTCATAATTTCACTGAATTCACTCTGGTAGACTAAACTATGAAAATTTTGTTTTCTAATGATATTGTTTTCTTGTCGCTACTATTTTTAAGTCATCAGATCATTTTGAATAAAACCCTCTGACTTTTGGATGGTTTCATTTATCCTATAATCATGTCAACGCTAATGTTGGCATTAACAAGAAGTACTGAACAACCAATGAGGCGCTCTCATTGGCCAAACTTTACATGTTTGTAAGTAAAAAAAAAGAGAAAAAGACAACCAGCAAAATGATGATCACCATGGTGATGGTCATCCTACAAATAAAGTAAAAGTATCTGTCTTTACCTGGTGAGTTGTTCTTGCTTGTGCTAGCTGAATTAGCATCCAACATGGATTACATTTATGTTGCGCGTTTCAAGGCATCCAAAACACTTTACAGTAAACACATTATTCATTCGCTCCCATTTAATACTTGGTGATAGTACATGTCTAGCCGCAGCTGGCGTGGGACAGACCGACAGGAAGTTGGCAGCCATTCCATGGCGACGACCTCTCCGACCACCGTGGAACATTCATCAGTATTCACCATACAGCAGCGATGCCGACAGATGGACTGAGATGAAGCGGGAATTGAACAACCCTCATGGATTCACCATGCTGCCTCACCAGGACAGTGTTCAGATTAACTGATGTTTAATACTCTTTTCCAGTGTTTCCTCCTTCTTAAAAAATCCAAATGATTTCCAGACTTTAGATTTTACTGTAAACATACCAATGTTTGTTATCTGTTGAGTTGTTTTTGTGTTTACCGAGCAACAATGGACGGCATTTGTGCCCCATCATTGCTAGATTCACACAGGAATTCATGCAGAAAGGCTGACTGATATGCTGTTTGAATATGGCACAGTAAAAGGGATTTAAATATGACTACTGAGCACCCTGTGGTGGCTACAGACTTGTAGCAGGAGGCTATATCCATCTGCACCTAGCTACTGATCTAATCAATGATAAGCCTGCACCGGTTGCCAGCATTCATATATCTAAAATATCTACTCATTAAGTCATCTATTGTAAGTGCATTAGCCAAGGACAGGCTAATGACTAGCTTGTCTAGACTGGTGATCCACTGGATTAGAAACCATGTGCAAGGAGAAGCTGGTATTAGCATTGAAGAGGCTAACAACAAACTAATAACTAAATGTTGCAAAATCTTATTCAAACAAGGAAATTAGGCCATCAAAAGGTTTATAGTAAATTTTATGAAAATCTAAAGGTCCACATATTTCATTCGAATGTAATATTAAAATTGGATTCTACTTCAAATAGGTTTATATTTATACCCTTAGCATGGTAGCATTTTAGCATTGTGCATGTTTTCTTGTGAGTAGTTTAATCAATAAGTTTATTCATATGTTTTGGATGTATAATTGTAACCTGCAATCTATCATAATTCAAATACTGTAAAGAAGTGAAAAAAGAACAAAGAGTTTATTAAAATGAAATTATACCTTTCACTCCTTGAGGACTCAAACAAAGAAGACTGATGTGATTAAAGGATAGATAATTAATAAACCTTTATATATGGTAATGAAGTATTCAACCGTCATTCTTTATTTATCCTTCTTCCACATTAAAAATCCAAAACAGGAGAGCAGAATAAACAGTCATGTGAAGTCATCTTCAGCTTTTAAAGACAGAATACCAAAGATATTTGGAGCGAAAAGTCTCGTTATAAAGGAACCTTTCATCATGATGGAGCCGATGCAATCCTATTTGCAGCTTTATGCGCAGTCACTCGGCTTCATCTGAAAGATGACACTCTTCATCTCCACACCAAAGACTCTGCTTTTCTGCTTCATTAGCGGAAAGCAAAATGCAGAAGCTTTTCACCTTGGTCTGGAAGACCTTGGACCAGCTGCCAATTTTATGATTAGGTTAAGATAAACAGGCCTTTGTAGGGATGGGAACAGGGTGCCTTTTCCTCTGAGACTGTAAACCCCTGTAGAAGACACAGTCATTTCCAGAGAAGCGAGTAATTACCTGAAATGTTACTTGAATCTCCACAATTTATAAACTCTGAGAGTTGTTCTTATTTCTTGACATCAAATTTCTCCAAATGGTTCATCTGAAGTGGAGCTATCTCATCTATCTTGAAAGTTTAGGAGTACAAATTTAATAACTGAGCACCTGAGCAGCTTATTAACGGGAGTCATTCATCATCATTTCTGTGGCAAACTCTCTGCCCTCTTGTCTACAGTCATTAGGTCCTCTGATCCTATAGGTGAGAACATCCTCTTCTTGCAGCCAAAGGAGATTAAGGGGAAGCATTACAGTGTGCAGTCAAAGCACTGGTGAGAGATGCTTTAGAGCTAGTCCTCTCTGTCTGGCTGGCTGTGAGTGCGTAAGTCTGTGAAACCAAAGACTGTATTAATATATGCATCACTGAACAGGAAATGCTAGTCATCTTTGATTCTGACTCATTTAATCTGACACCATGTATTCCCTACTTCTCCTAATTGATTGTAAAATTTTGAAGAGTCTTTTTATGTCTTTCCTTTCCTCTTTCTCTTTTTTTTTCGGTGTGTTTTACACAGTCACGGCTCGCTTTAGGACTCGCTTGCATATTTTAAACAAGAGAAGGGAAATAGCCTCGAGGCAAGATTTTTATTGGGATTACAAAAAAAAACTCTTCAAGGATAATCACGAGGTAATATGAGCTGCCAGGAGTGGCTGTCACAAAGCAGACAGGCGTGGAGGAAACCATGATCCTTCCTGACAGTTCATCTGATCAGTAAAGTTTCAACATCCTCATTACTAGTTGCTCCTCTGGTGAAAAAAATCCCTCTCAAGCTGTTTCATGCATTATAACTAAAGACTTCAAGGAGAATATTTGTTCTGGTCTCGTTTAGTTGATGACAGGAGATGCATGGAAACAACTGTCTGATGTAGTACACAGGATACGAAAACAAGGAAACCACTATACTTCCTTACCTTAAATGATATTGACACTATTTGCTGACGCGTTCATACATTTGTTCACTTGTTGATGATCCAGAGGTGGCTGAGGTGGAAAATCTCTGCAGAAAGTCTGGCACTGGTGTTGAAGGAATTTGTGTTCTCACATGTGTTTTCAAAGGTGTTCTTATTAGCAAACACCTTTCAGGATCCATTACAGTTTGCTTTATGTAATGGTATTGGGGTTAAAGATGCCGTCATCTACCTGTTTCAGAGAGCCCACTCTCGTCTGGACAAACAAGCAGAAGATTTCCCAAGTGCTTTTAACATAAATCACCCAGCACTGTTATGTGAGAAGCTCCAGAAATTCCAGGTGGATACCTTTCACAACCACCTAGATTAATGACCGTGGAACAAACAGACCTGTGAGACTCTATCTGAGATTGGTGGTCATCAGCTTATAGGAGCACCACAACAGACTGTACTCTCACCTTTTCTCTTCACACTTACACCTCAGACTTCCGATACAGCTCTGAGTCCTGTCATCTACAGAAATGCTCTGATGACTCTGTTTTTGCACCATCTCACAAACAGACTGACCAGTTCTCTGTGCTCAGCTTCTTGTCCCTTACTGATACACCCTACAACTGCAATCACCTCATCTTGAACACAAACAAAAGAGATGATTGTTGACTTCAGGAGGAACAGGAGTAAGCAAAGCACTGCCTACATTCTGGGAGAAGATGTGGACGTAGAGGAGGAATACACATACTAGTAATGTGCAATAACACTTCTTTTAACACATAACACATTTTCTTTCCAATCCTATAATAATTAAAATTCAAGCCAGTCTTGGCGATACCGATCCGATACCGATACTTTGTTCAAAAAGTAAATGTATTTAAAAAAAACACTTTCAAAGCAGCCTTCCTCCAGATTCAGATTCAGAAAACTTGATTTATCCCCACGGGGCAGTTCAGATTGCAGCAGGGGTGTGGACTCGAGTCAGATGACTTGGACTCGAGTTAGACTCGAGTCATAAATTTGATGACTTCAAACTCAACATGACAACTTTACTTTGACTTTGGCAGGTTGACTTGAAAGTACCGCTCCGTTCAGCCTCAACACTTTCACCTAATTACCCACAATGCACAGAATCCTTTCATCCAATCACGGTGCAGGAGACGGAGACAACCAAGAAGAAAAAAAGAAAAAAGCATCACGAAGAAGCAGACAGTGGTGAAAAAATCATACCAAAAGGTTATTTCGTTCGCTTATAAGAATTACGAAGTTGTCAATAAAAAACACATTGCAGTGTGTAAAACATGCGGGTCAAAAATTACCGACGGGGACTCGACAACATCCAACTTGTCCGAGCTGCACAAAGAACGAAAAGTCAGTCATATGATCAAAGTTTGCTAGCTAATGTTAGGGACCTCAGCACGGTGTTTGTGGCAATCCATCGAGCCCACCACAAATTAAAAGTTTTTCTCTGTAGCACAGACTCCGTTTCAGTCAGTATACAGAGACATGCTACATAAGTTTTAACAGACAAGGACTGTATTGCACCACTGTTGAATTTCCAACTGTTTGAATAAACAAGTAACAATTTCAGAAAAAAAATTTTGTTTAAACTTTATTTCAAGTTTTTTTAAAACAAAGTTTTAAAACAAAAAACATTGCATTTGAAGACGAAGCATGTGCTTGTGTATGCAGAGAGCTAGTGTCTGCGCTTGGCTCAAACACCTGCTCGGTCAAACAAAAAAGTTTCCCCCGCTACCCAACAGCAGACCTACATTGCGCAAGCTTTTTCAAAGAGTACGGCTTATGACTGAAAGAGCAAGCAATGGAGTGACATACCAAGAGCCATCACAACGTATTTGTGTTTAGATGTGGTCCCTTTATACAGTGGAGCGCAACGGGTTTAAAGAGATGATTAAAATCCACATTATGAACCTCCAAGCCACAAGTATTGTAACAACACTGTATGGCCAGCTCCGAGAGAAAGTTGAGAGAGACACTTTTGATCATTTTAGATTACTAAAGAATTGAGAAATTTTCTTTTTTTCCTTTTGTTGAAACTGTTTTGCAATTTAGAAAAAAAAAATTGTACTTCTGTTACATATCATTTCTGTTCATTTGCACTATTTTGCACCATAAAGTGCTGGGTTTAATTAGGAGTACGGCTTTTTGCACAATGAATTACATTATATCTTTAATTTTTATTATAATTTTCAACCTTAAATTTATACCGCGATCACGGTAATATCATTACCGTGAACAGGTTTGATTTATACCGTGATATAAATTTTAGGTCATACCGCCCAGCCCTGGCTTATAAGTTAATGTGTTTTAAAAAAAATAAAACATAACTGTATTCAAGTTAGTGATAAACTACATTTTTACCCCAAAGGAATAAAATATTTATATTTCAATATGAAAATCGATTCTAGAACATAAATAGCTGATATTTGAGGAATCAATATTTCAGTATCGATCACCAAATCACTGACAGAAGCATCTAGAAGTGAGGACAGAGCAGACTCTACTTCTTAAGGAAGCCATGATCCTTCAACGTTTGCTCCAAGATGTTGGATATCTTCTATAAATCTATTGCGGAAAGTGCAATCAGCTTTGCAGCATCTGTTAGGGAGCACAGGATTGATAAAGTATTTTACATATAATTTATTTTATTTAACTCAATTTGATACCCAGAGTCTGAACCTGGGTTGACTTACTGAAATCATAACCAGCGTCATAAGGTCTCTTCCCAAGAGATATTGTCAGGGGTAGTTGACCCAGAGCATGTTGAACCTGGTAAAGATCAGACCCTGCATTTGTTTTACTGATATTCAGACATTCAAAAAGTGTGATCCACAAAATGTTCTTCTTTTTTGTAATAAATAAAGTTAAATTTTTTAATTCAAGTTGCATTACTTTGAAAATAGTATAACATTTGTGATATAATTAAGGGCTATATTGTTAAAGTGATTTATATGGGAGTTTAAGGTTTGCATTAACAGCTATTTATATCAAGCTAATCAGGCCTCTGCCCTTGTGTCAGACTCATACACTTGTATGTATTAATTAAAGTAGACTCTTCTAAATTTGATTTCAGCAGACCCCCATCAATTCACCTCCCATGTGAAAACTGCTACCAGATTATAACAGGTGGTATAAAAACTGATAAGAAGTGAGTGGGTTGGCTACACATGTTTCTGAATTTGGGACATAAATTGAAGACAATGCATTGCTGATATCCAAGAGGGCTTGTGTTGATGGTGTTTTGTCACATATTTGTCCAGGCCAACCTTCTTTCTAATATTTAGCCACTGGTGAGTAGATTTACTTCAGCTCAGAGGGAAGAATAACCGTACAACAGCCAACAAAACATATCCAGGTGTAAGGCTGTGAAATCATATCTGCTTTCTACAGAGTAGAAGGAAGGGGTCTGTGGAGAGCTTGCATCTGTGCTGGAGATACAGGTGAACTGCAGGGCAATGTCACTGCCATTGTAGTTCTTGAAAGACAAATATCTTGTTACATGTTGAGCTCTATTCATGGATTTTCCACATCATGGAGCTTGGGTTGAATGAAACTGGAAAATCATCTGAAAGGTATCAGTCATATTATTTTTGTTTTTTCTTTCCTGGCCATCTATAATGAAAGAAAAACACTGCCAGATAAGTTTTGGGGGGCTTTTTTTTTTTCACCTTGCACTAATAATTGGCAGAAAACCCACACTGTTTCCTAGCAACCAAGCTGCATTAAACCTTAGTGTATAACCTGCATGCAGGTCTCCAAATGCAAAGTGCCTGTGTTTATTTGGTGTTTGGCTTATTGCGGTCTGAAGCACCATACTGGGAGGGAAAAAACAGACCCTGAGCTCCACAGCTTGCTAATAAAAGTTTACTCTGAGAGTGATGCCTGAAGGGCTGAACATGTAAATACTGGGAAAACCAGACGGTAACTCACAGGAGAAATAATCTGGTTCAGAAGTCCACAGCTCGAGGTGTAACGTGAGTTGTAAAGACCAGAATAACTCATGTTAGTCAAATTGGAGAATTTGGCATACTTTGGATGATTTTAAAGATCTTTTGAGGTGGCACAGTGAGCAGTATTTTCCGTTTGAAGGTGAATGTCTTTTATTTTTTCCTTTTTCTTCGGTCAAAACTCACTTTATCAGTACCATTGGGCTGTTGTAATGGGAGCTCTAGGCCAGCTGCCTTTTTTGGTAAGGCTATGTTTTGTCCATTGTTTTTTCTTGTCACTGCAATATAGTGATTAGACTTTGACAGACTCTAGTTCACATCTGCAATATATTGTTCCTTTTTGGATGAAACAAAAACACATTTTTGCATCACTATACTCAAATGTATGATTTCTGGAGTATTTTATGCACAATTATCACTACGTTTCTTTCACCAGCTGTGTGTGCTCGTCCCAAATTTAAAAATATCAAATTTTATGCAGGTTTTTTTTTTTTTATACCATTTCTTTGTACTACTAAAAATGAAGCATCTATCCTCATTCGTTAGAACTTTCCATAAAGTTTCTATTATTTATTTTTCCTTCTCTGTGGTATAAGATTTTAAAACATAGTTGAGCGTGGCATGCCAGATGTCGGCTTTGAGACAAATGGAATTTGCAGAGGGAAGTTTTTACCTCATGTAGCCATTTTTTTCATTCGTTGTCGGTGTGGCAAAGGGTAGGAGTTGCGTTTTGTTTAACAACATTGTGTTAGAATTGTTGCGTTAGCTGTTTTCAAATGCAACAATGTTGCTATGTTTTGTTAGCTGTTAGCCTATACAATGTTGAGTTAGCTATGTTAGCTGTTAGCCTATACAATGTTGAGTTAGCTATGTTAGCTGTTAGCCAATACAACATCAGCTGTGTCGGAACATCCACGCTATTCCCTAAATAGCATCCCATATAGTGGCCACGCCATTTTCTAAGGTTATCCGAATGTCCAGAGAGAAAAAAGTAGCGCATTCAAAATGACCCACAATGCATCTTGAAAAGTAGTGAGCATCGATGGTCACTAGACTGGTCAATATAGACCACAATGCATTGTGGTCAGAAGCTAAATGGTGCAAGGAGGTGAACACATCGAGCGGCAAAAGATAACCTTTAAATTTATTATATCTTTTTTCTTATTGAATAGATGTGCAATAAAGAAAGAATAAAATAGAATATATAGAGAAAAAAAATATTTGGTGACAACTGGTAGTCACGTGATCTGCAGCAAAAGAAAATAGCAAGCTTTGTGTCCGCATTGTCAACAGAATGAGTGCACTATATAGTCTGCTAGTGCAGCCCATTGTAGTGAACGGGGGAGTTAGGGAATCGTGTTAGCTGTTAGCCAATACATCAATGTTTGCTGTCATGTTAGCTGTTCGCCAATACAACATTGACTATGCTTTGTTAGCTGTTAGCCAATATAACGTTGAGTTAGCTACGTTAGCTGTTAGCCAATACAACGATGTTTGCTATGTTATGTTAGCTGTTCGCCTGTACAACATTGAGTTAGCTATCTTGTCTTAGCTGATAGCTAACCCAGTAATTGGTTAGCTAACTTTCAGGAGGACTTTAAATTAGATTGCCATATCTAGAATATTCTCTGATGGCTACAATGTGGAGTTCTATCAAGGTGACATGCCCAATCAAAACAACCAAACAGAATTTTATCTGATGACTTTTGATATGACTAAAGATAGAAATAAGTTTTTCTATAAACTTGCATATTTACATTTATTTGTTCATTATTATGTTTTGTCCCTTTTTAAAATAGAAAATGAACTCAATAAACTCAATAGGAGCAAACAACTTCAAATGTATCAGTTAATAAACTACAAGGTCGTTTTAACGAGAAAGAAGGGCATGATTGGCACAATTAAACAGTGGATTCAACCATGTGATGCTAATTTGACGCAGAACAGATTGGATTTTCAATCTATGGTTTACGTTCAGGAACAATGTTTTACTTCTTGGTTGGATTTAGGAAAATCAATTCACTTGGGTTAGAATAAGGATTCACACAAAAAGTGTACTAGCCCAATTTTGTCGTTTGCTTGTCTTAAAATGACAAAAAAAAAAGGAATTGAATTGGTAATTAAACTGAAAAAAGACAAAAATAATTTTACAAATCTTAAAACACTAGTTGTATGTTTTGTGAGAAATATAGAAAAAACTTGCCATGGAGCCAAACTAAATGAGCAAGTTGCTGTAAGTATTCAGGTCATAACCTGGATGATTTATTTTTAACTGAAGCTCAAAATGGCACAGGCAGTTCTACTGCAAAGGCAGAGGTTTTAATTTATTCTCACCCACACTTATACCATCTCATGTAACAGACCAGTGAATAATTTCAATAAATAATGCTTCATATTAAGAATCAAAATTTAAAAGGTCACTTTAAAATTGAAACACCCCAAGAATACTAATTAACTTTGAGACAGGAGTATCAGCCCCGTCTCAGTGCAACAGCATCATATGTTGCTGGTTGTCAACACCTAAGGGATCAATTATGTATTTATACAGTATATTTCAACATGCCAAGTAGCATAGTGGAGTAGTCTATTATATGTATAGATAATGTAATGAAAGAATCTATTTTCAACCCAACCACAATCTTTTCCTAAACCTAACTAAAAGTTTAACTGGCATTATTAACCAAGCAATTATGTTGCCTAAACATAACCATTAAGTTGTGACACTTAATCCTAGCCAAATGCTTTCCAAGAAAACGAGTCATGTTTTATAAAGTATTAACAATATATACTTTGTTAAGTATTATGTGAAGTAAATATTACATTTGTCGTGTGTTATTTTGTATTCTTTTTTAACAAAAATAGAATACCATAGAATACTATTGCCAACTTGTAGTAAACAAACTTATAGTACATTCAATGCAACAATGTTAAAAAGGTTTTCATGCTGCAGTTAGAGATTAAATCTCTGAAAGTTCCTCAGTCACCTGACAGCTCCTCTGTTTCCCTCTCCCCCTCTGGTCATGAGTCTTGGGTGTCATCCTCGACAGTACACTCTCATTCTGATCCAACATTGAAAAAGCTACTCGGTCTGCATATTTCCATCAACATTAATCGTCTCTTCCCCTCCCTAACCCCCTGAACCACTGTCATACTAGTTCAGAGTCTATTCACTTCCCATATTGATTACTGCAATACCCTCCTATTTGGTCTCTCTCACCCATCCTTCCATGAGCTACGATCACTCAAGACCTATTCCGCTTGTATAATCACAGAAACTCCTTTTATTCACCACATTACCCCCTTTTGCAGCAGCTTCACTGACTCCCTGTAAAATTTAAGTCTATTCCAAAGTCCTTGAGTATACATTCAAGGCCAACCATCACCTCTCCCTCCATATCTGTCTGACCTTGTCCATATTTCCACCCCATCCCATTCCCTCAGAGTTTTCATATAACATATGACTCAGTACTCATAATAATGCAATATTTGTAGCTAAGAAGTGTCCCATTCTATGTAATGATCTGCTAAAGATCTACATTGTTTAAAATAATTGTAACAAAACATTTTTATGTTATAGTAGTACTACTTAAGTAAAGCTACTGCTGGACCAACTTAGCACTTATATTGGGGTATCCACTGCATCAAACATTGTATCTAATATTGTCAATGCTAAGATTCTCTCAATCTGCATGAGTATGTTCAGTGGAAGTGACTAGAGCTTAGTAACAGAAAAGAGTAATGTGATTTCTTTTTTAATCTCAAGATCTCACCTGTATAAGGTAGCTTTTGGGTGATGTGATTGCTGATCTGGGCTATGGAAGAACAAAAGCAGTTGAGTTTCTGGCCAATTCAGCTTTTGAGTCAAGCCTTAAAACAAATGGTCATCACCAGGAGCTGACCACAGAGGACTACTCACACATCTGATGAGCTCTTTTCACTCTGACAAAACCTCATTGAGGCTACTTGAGTGTGAAGTCCATGTGATGGAAATTTCACCGGACCACCAGGTCCCTCTGCAGCCAACCATGCACTGCCCAAATATTTGTAATCATGTGGACTGAGTGCACCGACTGCACATGCACCTGGATCAATATTCATTTGGGGAAAAAAAAAAAAGACATTACCGAAGAAGATGAGGAGCAGAAAACAACATCACATCTAGTTTAGAGGTAAGACTTTGCAGGAGAACTCCATTATCCACACCTCTATAATGTATGATTGCATACCCATGCATGGGAAGTTTCAGTACAGCTGTGCTTGTCTGCAGAATCTCAAATGTTTTGCACACACAGATGCAGAAGCCAGCCTTAGGGAAACCTTTTGTTTTATTTGTCATTAAATATACCTCTCACTTTTTTTCATTTTCAAACAAAGGACTGAGCTGTGAAATTTGAAAAAAGGCAAAATCCATCCACAAGTCTTTTTTGCATAAGGATTTCAAGGGTTTCATGCTGTGTGTGGGTGTGTGCGTGTTAACTTGAACTCACCTGTCTGTCTCCGTGGATGTCTCGGACTCCTGCTGCTCAGGTGGTCTTGCATCACCTGTTGTTATGGTGACCTGGGTCCCGTCTTCCTTGAATCCCAGCTGCAAATTACGGTAACAAAAAAGTTGAGGAAAAAGAAAACTGGGGTACTTTCACTTCTTCTCTGACCCTGCTGGTGACCAACTTCCTTCTTTTTTTTTTGTATAAATGTATTAATTTCCTTTGTCTGTCTCCTGTTTTCCTCCTCGGAGTGATGGAGGGGAAAAAAGACTGCATTTCTTCTGAGTTTGAAGCCAACAAAACATCTCTGTTTAGTTCACTGAGTTCACTTAATCAGGTTTAATTAACATTTATTTAAAGATAAATTTGAAACACACATATTAGTGCAAGAGCAGGCGATCAATGTTATTTAACAATCCTTTGAAAGAATATCATCAAAAAAACTAACAATGAATAAATAAATGCTGCAGAGAGAAAATAGAGCAGTGAATGATTTGGGATCTTTGACAGAAATAAAAAAGAAATGGCTAAATAGCTCTATATCGAACTAAAAGGAATAGTGTCACAATACACAGACAAGACATATCTGCAACTGGAGGACAGAACCTGACAGAACATCCACCTTTGGATTGTGTATTTTTATCCATTGAAGCTCTTTTATTAACCTTGGTTGGTTTTAAATGTTCAATAGAAATAATCCAAAATAGTAAAAGATGTCTGACTCACATCTGCAGTTTTTTTGGTCCATATTTGACGGTTCACGCCATGTGAGTGGCTGAAAAACCCGGGCAAATGAACACCAAATGTGGCCCACAAGGAGTTTGGTGTAATTTGTGTCCAGGCTGGCTCCTCATACTTGGACCACATCTAGTCCACACAACTCTTGCCAGAGTCGTAACTGTGAGTACCAAAAGTTGCCCAGACTACGTCCAAACGTGTCTACTATCTAGGAAAAGTGACTTGATTTGACGTGCATGCACTCATTCCCAGCATCGCTGTGGCTCTTTACCATTTGATTTAATGTTGACATTAAACTGCTCAATTAATGCATTTTTGGCCCGAAGAAAAGATCATATCCAACACGGATGGTATAATCCAACTCAATGATGGTCAGTAAATGTCCAACCTGTAGACTAGTTTTGGTACAGTATAACTGAAACATAGCAGAAACAGAATCCCTTTTGGGAACCGACATTAGATCAGAAGTCACTCTTGTCTCACCAAACAGATCACCCCTCTGAAGATGGACTCACAGCGGAGCTCCAAGTTTGAATAATCATTTGGCAATGTCAGATCAGTGATAATAAGTTCTCACCTGGTGATTTTCACATGCATGGAAACAGAAAATAAGGGACAAAAGTCAGTAGATTGGTGAAATGGTGGAGTACACAAACATACAAACAGTTTTCCTTGGTAAGACTGATGCAAACTGAAATGTCCTGTGGTTCTTTAGTCATTTCAATTTCTATATCAGAAAGCCTTTTTCAAAATCTAGGGGACAAAAACTGAGGAAGTTTATTGATTTTTCAGCTTCTTAACCCATCTCTGACAACACTATAATCAATGGCTGTGACCTTTTAGTCTTTTAAACTTGACCACAGTGAGCTTTTAGTCTTATTTGTGCATTGTTAATGTTGAGCTGTTACCATCTTTTCTTTACAGTTGCCATGGCTACAGGCATTGTTACTTTTTGTTGGGGCTGGTGGAAATGTCGCAGTGTCCATGTGACTCTAGATTGAGAAAACACACAATGCTCAGTGGACATTTCCAAACCTTGACTGTTTAAACACTTTCAATCTGTTTATTGGAAAAATTAAACTTGCACTTCTGGTGCCCAAAATTTGACTCAAGTGCTCAAACTTCATCCATTACAACCGCAATATGTTATGGAAATATGGAGATGATTACCCCAACATATTCAAAACATGTGTTTCCGACCCAGCTGACTGTGTTTCCAATTAGACTACTTGATTAACAGTTCTGCGCAAAAGTCTTGATCCATCATGACTTTATGAATATTGCCTTATAATTAGAAATGGTTGATGTGATTTATTAAAACATGTGTGAACATAAATGGAGAACAGAGGTTGAAAACAGTTTTGTACAATTTTTCTGTTCAGGAAGAATATTTTGGTGTGACCACCTTTACTCTTCAACACAAACTTATCTTCCTATAAGAGCTGGTGACATGATTCTGACTTTTTTTAGGAAACATTTTATAACCGAAAAAGTTAGTCCAGGTAGATGAAGACTCTGACAGTCAGTGTGGTACGATGCTGGAGACCTTGACTATGTGTTGTCTGATGATTCTGACCTGTCCACGGATGAAGATGCAGCAGCCACATCCAGTCAACAACAGGATCACGACTGCCAGGATCGGAACCATCGGATCTACATCATAATTTGGCCATGTCTTGTTCAGCTTCTGCTCTGTTGGTTTCAGTTGTCCTTCTTGTGGAAACAGAAGAGTGATGTGGACCAGCAGGAGGTTGGGACTCTGCTGAAGCTCTTCATCAGATGTGTAGACTGTGGTCACGGTGATGCTTGGAACAGCCAGCCATACTTTGGAAGAGTTGCTGCTGGTAACATACTCCTATCTGCAGCTATTCTGTTTGCTGGAGCTACAGCCACCAGAGTGTTAAGAGTTCTAACACTTATGGGAACTGCAGTCGTTTCTCTTCGAACGTTCTTCCGCCACCAGCAACATGTGCTACACAGAGCAGTGATGCAGCTATGGAGAGAGAGACAGATGTGGATGCTTCGTGCCTTACAGACGGAGGACGGTGGTGTAGTGTGTGGTGATGACGGTCGAGCTGAATCACCTGGACACTCTGCCAGATATGGAACTAACACCATGATGGAACTGAGGAATAAGGCCATCATTGATATACAAACTGTACAGGTTCACGTCACAGGATTACCTATAGATGTAGTCATGGTAGTTAAAAAGACTAGAAATATTGCTACACTGCCACTTATAAAGTCTTACTTTTGATACATCTTATTGAAAAACCTTATATTCTATTTCAAATATTAAGTTTAAATTATGTCATTTTCTGAAATTTTGTCATATTTTCTGCAGAGTAACAAAGTTGGTGGTAGTTCCCACATGGAGGAAGAAGGCTTAGCAAGATCTTTGGACCGGATCTTAAAGTTTGTGGCTGTTGACACCCTCATCACTAACAGGCACGTCTCCATCGACAAGTTCCTCAGAGCTCATCATCCTGAGATTAACCATCTTTTTGACATATGGCATGTTGCTAAAGGTAACAACTTTTTCCTGCTGTGTACATATTTTATTGCCATAAAAAAATTGTCCTTATTTTCTTTAAGTGAAAATATTCCATATACAATCATTTCTTCATGCAAATAATTTATGCTTAATACTGATTATTAGTTTGTTTTTCAAATACTCTCAGGTCTGAAGAAAAAACTCCAGGCTCAACTGAGGGGGTGCCAGGCTTTGATGGGGTGGGTTGCCAGCATTGTAAATCATCTCTACTGGTCAGTTGTGTCTTTCCCTCCAGATGATGGTGAGCTGGTGGTGGAAGTGTGTGGTCTTTCATATCCTGAACCAACACACTGGTTTCCCTGGCCGCTTCAAAAGAAGTGTCCATCATCATCTTGATGAACAGGAACTTCGTAAAGTTTGGCTGCAGCCATGTAAGTTGTTATTTTCTCATTTTCAAATGCTAATTATTTAAAAATGTTGCAAATATATAATTACAGACTTTTAAACATACCACTTGCATGTTACCAAATGTGTGTGCATGTTTTATATTTTAAAAAAAGTTTATATTCAAGTGTTGTGTTGCAGATCAAGTGTTATAAATGTTTAGGTAGATTTTGTCTTGTATGCCCAAAAGGTACAAAAGTAGCCGTGGAAATGGAGAAGATTGTCTGCAACCCCAGATTGTGCAAATATATTTCTCGCCTATCTTCTTCATACCAAACATCCAACATTGAGGCTTTCCATAGCTTGGTAAACCACTTTGCACCCAAGATGACTTCTTTCTCCTTTACTGGAATGGAACGCAGGTCAGTATACGAACATCTAACCGGATGTTATGTCAGACAAGCTATACTTCCAGTTTATTAAAATATGAACCACGTGTTTATCTGTTTCAGGACAGCACTTGCAGCCCTTTACTTTAATGAGAATGCCCACCGAGCTCAGTCCGTCACACTGGATGGCGAACCAGTTTATGGCGTTCATTGTCCAAAGTACAAGAGGGGTGGCCACATTGTCAGGAAGGTCATGGAAGAAACAACGTATGGTAAAATATTCTTGGTTTTTTTATTCAATTAAATTTCCGTTCATTCCTTTTTAAATGGAGGAGACAAATGTTTGAATTTGCATTCACTGGTACCATCTACAAATGTTTTATTTATAGTGTTCTTATGACACATATTGTCTTTCAGATTATGTGGATTATCTGCTGACCATTGTTCAGTCTCTGTGTGAAGACGAGTTGTTGGATGAAGTTGAGGATCTTGTGACTGAACGGAGAAGGTTACCACTGAGCTCAGCATGCGAAACACCGGATAAACACCCGGCCGTGAAAGACCACATCACATGCTTCAGCTCCAACTGATTATGTTGTTGTTGTTACAATTCTTCTGACCGTTATGACTTGTGTACTCTGCCACTATTGATTGTTTTTCTTGTGATCAAGTTGCTCTAGAGGAAATGAGGACCATCAATTGTTAGTATCCCTCATATTATTGTTATTGAAAATGACATCAGTTATTATAAGACAAAAAATTTCTAATGAGATAAATAAATCATTACATGTTTGTTTTATGTTTATTTTTATTTTTCGGGAACGGTGCACAAAAAAAAAAAAATCTTAGAATGTAAAAGATGCAGTATACAAGATTTAGCCACTGGTTCATTTCCATCAGGTAGAGGGCAGGTAAACAAATACACTATTCACAAAAAGTTAGGAATATTGGCCTCTTTGTATGACGCCTAACCTAATATGCTCTGTATCCTTTATTTATTAACTTAATTTCATCGTCTTTATGCATTTGAATGCACTCATACAGTACTTATTGTCCAACATGCTGTTCTCAACAAGGTGAATAACCATGGAAAAATTCCCAAAATGTGCCTGAACCTGAAATTGTTCACTAAATGTTCTGGTTCAATAACAATTTGTATATAAACTGTCCTCATCCACAGTTCAGTCATCATCAGACCACGTTGACACCTCACATGATGACTTTCTGAGATATTGACATTTTTTATGTTTTGGTACATCCAGCTGTTGTCGGCTTCTCTTTCAAGACATTACATGAAATGGAGGAAACACCTCTGCATAATTCTATTTATACAATGGTCAGTGAGAATTCTAATGGCAACTCGCATGCAATATTTTCGTATGTATGCACACGTAGTTTGGCAAGTTAAATCACAGTTATATAACTCCGCTAAGGGCGTCACCATAGCAACGCCTTAATCAACTGGTTCAGATCAGCTGGCTTTTAACAGGTGAATGAGAGAATCGCGCTGCAGCATGGAACGCTTGTTTAGTATGAAAAGTACATCGAGGCAAACATAAAATAGTTCCTATACTTCAGCGTATTTAGCAAGTCTTGTGTACACTGAGCTCCGTCCAGAGACCTAACGCAGAGATCACACTGGCACCTGTAAAAATAAAAAACTGTCTTTTTAGGGTTTTTTTGTTTTTAAAAAAAAAGGTTTTGGATTTAAATATATTTCTTTTTGGATCAAGTATTTTGATCACATGTAATAAATGCATACCAATCTGTGTTCCCCTGCCGTGTGGTTGCTGCCGCTGCAGTCATCTTGTCCTCTCCACCGTCACTCCCCGACTCAAAGTCTGTCTCGCTTGGTACAAAGTCAACTCTGTACGGTTCAAACCTGTTAAATGTGATACCCCGTATTCCTCAGCATCACCACACTCTTCTGATCTCAAACTAGCTCATGATTCCACCACACAAACCAGTTTCAGACTAGATGTACTGGAATCATCGTTTTCAACTGCTTCCATACTGTGGAACGCTTTGACGACCTCGAACGCTTCCCCCAATGACGTCACAACACGGCGATGGGTTTTTGTAGCCGCTAGAGCGGTGCTATATTTAAAGTTGTATTTGAAAACAAAACACGTGACAACAAGTCTATTGGACTTGTAACCGCAACGAACCATGTATTTTTTCATGCTGCAATATCGTGTTGTAAAATTACACGCCGTCACTGTCGCGTCACCTGCACTTTAAGGCCCTTTAAGCTCGACTCAGACAGATTGACACTTTCGTCCGTCTCCTGCGTCAATTACGCAGGGATTTGGTCCGTTTTCAAGGGTCTTGAGGATCCATCACTTAACACAGCAAACTGTGTAATACCACCTTCTCCCTTTAGGTGCTCCTGATGATTATCTGCTTTGTTTCCTTACAGTCCATAAAATGTTTTCTGACAAGTTTCTTTACTGGTTACTGGTCTCTTCTCTACAGACACAACCAAGCTGGTGGAGCAACTGGTTGTTTGGTTTTTCTGTTTTGGTTTTGATGGTGCGGTTGTTGCTTTTTTCTGTTGATTGTTTTTGTCCTCTTTTTCTTTTCTTCACTCTCTTCTTTTTTTTTTGGGGGGTGGGGGGGGGGGGGGGGGGGGGGGGGGGGGGGGGGGGGGGGGGGGGGGGGGGGGGGGGGGGGGGGGG
>JBBBVU010000018.1:5532558-5549723 GCA_037177055.1 Atherinosoma microstoma
ATACTTGTATTGTTGTAGGGCTTCTTCATCGTCGTCATTAAATGTTACAACTTGACGTCGAGGAGCGTGTTTCTTCAATTTTAAGAAGCCGTAAAACTCCGAAACTGATGTTGAAAGTTTAAGCCCCGTTTTATGGCTATGATGTTGATACCAAATTACTTACATTACCTTTCATGTCGTTAGCTGAGGTTATCTGATAGCATTGTTTGCTAGTTTTTCCTAAATCTCGTTAGCATAAACAGCAATAACTTCGCTAGCTAGAAGGGCGAAGAAGCCTTTCTATGCTTTGACGATGTCAACCGAATAATCAAAGGTTTTTACATGGTTTTACATACAATTGAGAAAAAAAATCTCCCCTTAGCATGTAAGTGGTAAATTGAGAAACACTGGTATCCCAGTGTGGGAGATAGTGTCACTTCCAGCAGCTGTAATCCACAGCTGTGGTGAAAATGAGACGCTGAGGAAACCGCTAACATGTGATATGATTCTCTGTGAACTTTGCAAAAAAATGAGGCGTGTACAAGCAAAAGAGAAGGGCGATGGATGAATAATCTTTCCATCAGAGCTTTGAGCGAGTCTTGGACTACACTGCTGCGCGGATCACATCCCTGCGCTGCGTTGTGGGACATCTCTGCCTCGCAGCTTGCAGGCCTCTGTTGATGTGACATGAGCGCTTTTGAAGGGAAAATTCTTGCTGAGTTGGCTCATTCCCTCCCTGACAAAAGTCAGGGGTATTTTTAGATACCCCCCCCCCCCCACACACACACCGTCTTCATCGCCGGTACAGGAAATTTGAAAGCGAGACAGCTTTCATGTGGCGACACGCTGCGGTATACTTTTTCAGTCACCCCCTCTTTGATTGTTAAAGCGTCCTCCCCGTCCCTGCGTATCATACTCAGTCTTAAATTCACCATCTGACTTTTCCCACTGCGTTGAGAGAGATAGCACAGATGTGTCATCAGCTACATCGGATCAAATCTTCCTGTGATATGAGGAGGTTGCATGAAATAAGCAATGTTGATTGAGAGTTAGATTATAGTTATGAGAACACGAAGAGGAGGCTAAATCCTCTTTATGTAAGTATTTTAGTGAGTGATGTCCTCTGCCTTACATTAAAGTGATGACTTTTTGGCTACAGCTTCCAGGGCCTCCTCTGAACACACGCCACTTCTGCGACAGGGATACACATCAAAGTTCAAATCAATGTAATCGCCAAGTGTGACACACCAAAGGGATTTGCGGATCTGCTCAGGACAGCTTTGCTTTTTGTAAAGATAACAGGATTTCATGTAAGGACATGCTGCACAATATCTGTAGATGAAGTGATTCCAATGGCACGCACTGCAATATTTCCTTCATACATATGATCTGTCAGTGGGAAAGCTGCCAGAATTGTAGATTTTTTTTCCCCCCCATTCAGTTCAGTCCTTTACATTTTGGTTTTTGTATCACACATTTCAAAGGATGCATGTTCACTGTATGTCAGAAGGGAGGTGGAATTCAGCCAAGGAGCACGTGGAGGCGGAGAGGGAGGGATTGACAGAAAATCAAGTCGCACAGAATACAGAATATATATGCAGGAAAGATGAGATGAGTGAAGGGGGGGGGGAGCGTTAGCGAGGGAGGACAGAAATCGAAAAGGGGGTCGTAACCTTGTCGTCAGTGTTTGTGCCAGAGAACAGCTGGAAAAGACTGATGCTCCTGCCTCTCCCATCTGTTTCTCACGCACCAACTCATCAGGACCACACGACCAGAACTTAATTTACTCTCCCCTGTGTTTTCTGCACACCTCACTAGGCCTGCAGCATACACTTATTTAGGTAATCGAGTATTCTATTCAATTATTTGATTTATTGAGTAATCAGATAAGAAGTACTTTTGCCTTATTAAAGAGTTATAAAAACTAATCAGAAATGTATTTAGAGAAAATGCAATGAATAGATTAACATAATTTAAAATTGATACATAAGTTTAAACAGGCTTTCGTGTATCTTTTTTTACATTTGGAGGAATTTTATTAATTATTACATATAGCAAAATAAAGACAAGCTCTATGCCCCCAAAACATATTTTCCATAAACATTTACTGTTATAATATTGATAATCCTCAATGTGAAGCTGTTATCAGTTGACATCTCTTTACTTTTGTCCTGTCTCTGTTTTCAGAGAATGTCTTTTAATGCAATAAACTCCCAGTAAAACCTTTTTCCCCTGTTGTTAACCATAAGTTAGAAGAAGAGGCTGCAATAACATTTAAGGCCACATTGAAACGTCGTCTGATAAAATTGCCTTTTGGCTGCAGACTGAAACTGCTTTAAGCTGCAGACAGATATGAAGAGCGTATGAGTGCTTGTGCTAGTGGGACGAATCTGGCGACATTTTTACAGAATTTAGGCAACAAAATAAACACAAGTTACTTCTTTTGACAAAATATGGGACAGACGTTAAAAAGGTGCTAAACCATCCAGTCCAAACCTCACATAACATTTGTTCTTCAACTATCACGAATAAAACTGATTGAATTCAAATGCTACACTTTATTGGATTTTCATGCAACTAAACTCCCAATAAAACCTTTTTTTCCTGCTATCAGAATCAGAAATAGAGACTGTAATAACAACAGTTAAAACCTCATCACAAAGTCTTCTGATAAAATCTGTGTTTTGATTTTGGTTGCACTTCCATGTGAAATGACTGAGACGAGTTCACATCAACAGCAGATTGGAGCTGCTCTGAAGTGCAGATGGAGATGAAAAACATCCAAGCGCTTGCACCGATTGGGCGGGTCTGGCAACATATACAGAATTTTGGCACTATTTGTCCAACTCAGTCACAAGTTGCTTCATGTGGGAAAAAAAATCGTCTTTTTTTGGCTGTTTCTTTCAGATGTTGCCACAGCGAATCCTCTGACTACATCTACCCCGATCCTCTGTTTCTTCTCCTCTTACACCAACTAGCTTCCTGCCTGATTGCTCCAACCTCAGCATCCTTCACTTTCCCTCTTCTGTACATGCCCAAACAATTTAAAGACTGTTAAATACTCCAAAAGAGTAAATAACCTTGTTCTTGTCCTTGTTGGCAAAAAACCAAAATTACATCATTTTGGTTTGGGAGTCCTTGAAGTTCCGAGCAGAACTTTTTGTGTGTGTGGCGTCCGATAACTATTGTGTGATTGATCGGAAATTTGAAGAAGTTAATGTCTTAGTTAATGCAGAAAAACAGGGAGCGAAAAGTTGTTACTTCTACAAGGCTGAACAGATAGTTTTAAGAAACATCTGGTCAAGGCAGTGAGAAAATATGGAAATCTATACAACACATCATGGCACATAAAGACAATGCAGGGATACCACCCTGAGAAAAACCACAGATGGAATTTTTTACCGTGTTCTTGCTTTTGTTGAAGCTTTTGTCTGGCCTCTTTGTCTCCAGGGTATCTTAACATGTGCTGTCCATCTAATGTACTCATTCATGACCGTATCCATCCTTGTCTCCACCTAAGAGAACATCAACATTTTAATCTCTTCCACCTCCAGTTCTGCCTCCAGTCTTTTCCTCCGGGCCACAGTCTCTGAACCAGACAACATCGCTGGTCTGACCTCCGTCTTGTACATCTTTCCTTTTATTCTTGTTGATACTGGACAGAAAATAAAAAGTTGCTTTACCACCCAGTCCAAACAACAACGAGCAAACTAGCATCCATCATGACTAACAATCACACTGATTTACATGGAAATACTCAAATGAAACATTAGCTTTTTCTTTTGTTCAAATGGTCCCTAAACTACATACTCTGCTTTTTCTCTTTGCTATTCTCTACAATTTCCTCCGTCGTGCTATCAGATCAATCCTCCTCCTACAAACATAACACAGCACATAAACACATTGTGTGATGATGATAATTGTAAGTGTGAGACGTGGTGACCACAGAGCAGAACACATTTGCGTGGATTAAGCAAAGCATTGAAGCAAATAATTCGCTTCAAGGGCTTTCTGTAATCGCCTAATTTCAGTTACTCAAATAATCATTTCAGCCCTGATGCTCACTTTTCACCTCTTTATTCATTTTGCAGCCGTCCCTGCTGTTGGCCTGGGTAACTTGTTTTCATATCATATCTGATTACCGAAAGTTCAAAACTTGGTTAGAGTTCTCGCTAGGGAGTCCTTACACAGGAAATCTGGTGGCAATAACAGCACCAGTGATTCAAACTAGATCCACTCAGGCTAAACCAAGGGAAATGTCACATCTCACCAAACCCAGGGATGTCTAGATGCCTAACTGCCTTTCTTTTCTGTGCTCTCATCACAGAACAATCCTTGACCTGAATAAGTGAGTAATTGCCGCAGCAACAAAAGAAGAAAGTTGATGCTGGGAGAATGATTACCCTCTTCATTCTGGGAAGTGTGGGCCCCTGCAGTGAGTGTTTATGAGCCGCACATCTCTTGAATGTGGCCGTGAGCGCTCTTCCCCCTGCGCTGGAGCACTTTTCTGTTCTAGGACATGAGCTAAAATTCACTTCCTGCCTCGAAAGCCCTTCACTCTGGAGGCCTCTCTCAGCAAGGGATGTCCCCTTTTTGAGGGCCCTTGGAGAGCTGAAGATGCAGCACAGTAACTCTTTAAGTTCTCCAAGCCGTCACTTCCCGAGCAACGAGATCCTGCTGGCAGGTTGAAAGGAGAGATGTTTGATTCAGTGTCCTGTTTAACTTGCCCTTCCAATATCAGTTACACTGGAGCTACAACTAAAGCTAACCGCTAGCTTGTCCTACTGTCAGAGCTACTGAGCAGACGTTAGCAGTGTAAGACTTTGCACCGACTTTTAGAATTAATGCATCCCAGTTTATGGCCATGCTGATATCTCATCAAACCCAGATATGTTAGGTTTACGATGTGTCCTTACTCGTCTGTTAGCTCTTCTAAGAAGCTAGGCAGTTAAACCAGGACACAGACACTTCTGAATCCCAGCACAACACAGAGCATCTGAACCCACTTTCAGGAGGTTTAATAACAAGGAGAAAGGCCACAGGGCCAGGTTCTATCAGTCCTGTTGCCAGTTTGTGTTGGCGATAGCAGGACAGAAAGATCTGGAGCAGTGGCAACATGGGAGCGCAGGCAGCAGCAAGCTAGGCCCAAGGCATTTAGCAAAGATCAAGGGCTGTTAAAGAAATAACAAACTGACATTGGAAATGGTTTAAAGGGGACGGGAGGTGGATGTAGGCGGGGAGGAGGGGGGGGCAAAAGGGAGAGGATAAATGAGAGGATTGGGAAGATGGGTGTTGTATGTCAGCAGATCGATTGCAGCTAAGGATAGGAACTATATCAGGATTCTCCTTCACCCCTGCAGGAGGAATAGCTGCCTCTGTGGATACTATAGATCTGTTTAGGAGACCTTCTCAGACAGAATATCAATTATTTAATGGAGGTCTTATAATATTACTATAGTCTTGACTTTAAGTGTGAACATTTGATATTCACAACCTCATAAATTGAATAATAGATTCACAAAATAAGCTCATTTTCAAGAGAGCAGAAACAGATGTTTCTTGAGCCAACAAGCGTGTCCCTTATCTGTTTTATGGAGAGAAAAAAACATGATAGGGAAATACTGACTGTGTTTCAGGGTAACCTCATAGTGACAATATCAGCACAAACTTTCGAAAGACATCGCAAAGTCATACCTCAATGAAAACAACACAGTGTTTTCACATGATGCCTTTCTTTAAACCCAACCTGTATATTGGCGTCTGTCCCATCAATGACAAATAATTAATGTTGTAGGTGTCTTTAACTGTTTTTAGAGCTTATATTTCCTGGACAACAAAAGATGTTGATGACTCATCCTCCTTGCACTTGTGGGCATATGCTAATTTTTTCACCCAATTAAATCATCTCATGAGTAAATTTAGAATCTGAAATGAAAAATTGGAGCAGCTCTGTTTAAGTTGCCGAAGTTAAGCTCTGATATTGGTGATATTGACAGTTTTATTTTATTTATTGCTTATACCAATTTACCAGGTCAGTTTATTGTAAAATATGTGATACATGCTATTGAAAAACACCACTGTAAACGTAACTGTGATATACAGTGTACCAGTATATTGGATCATAGGTGCCAAATTGATGAAAGAACCCATTTAAAAAGACAATCCTGATGCTGGAAGCCAGATAGTTCCTGATCTATTAGCATTTTAGCTTTATATAGGACTTGAGTGAATACAATAAATCACTTAAAGGGCTCAAGAACCTAATTTGGGTTTTTAAAATATCTATCAACTCAAAAAAATAGGAAAAGGCATAGCCATGGCAGTCTGTTCAGGCCTTCAGATTCCATATCTTTATCTCCACCTAGCTTCAACATCAAATTGTGATGCATTCACTGTACCTCAGAGGAGGGAATTCACAACTTGTTAGCTCTAACTTTTTGCTATCAACATTAAGTTTCCATCAGTACCTACATTGTTCTTGACCTTTAGAAAAAAAAAAAAATATGACTTCTCCTTGTCAATGTTGGAAGATGGCATATTTATAATTGGCAGTAAAATAAAACACCAGCAGCTCCGTCATTCCCTTAAATAGGCTTTTTTACTTTGGTTAAAGGAACCCAAATGATAAACAATTCTCTAAAGCCCTGTATCCACTGAGCGGTACGGTTCGGGTCGGTATGGTTTGGTACGCTATTTTGTGTGTAAGGGGCAACCAAACCAAACCGCACCATTTCTGGGCCTCCTTCAGTTGTCGGTCCATTGGAAAATGGTAAGGTAAGGTTAGGGCAGAGATACTGGTGTCACACAATACAATCCATTGATTGTAGACAGAAAAACATCACTGCCCATGATAAAGGCAAGCATGAAACAAACACCATGTTACCGTTAAGTTGATGTTGGGAAAGGTAATAGGAAAAGGATCAAAACCAAGCTGCTGGATGACCTCCATTGTTGTTTGTAGCGTCGCGTTTGTTGTTGGTGCAGTATAATGACACCGCACTAGGCATTTGGTCTAAAACCTGCATGCCCAGTGGCGGTCCAACTTGCAGCAGAAACACTCACCTGATTAGACTCGACCATTCTAACCCTTCCGAACCGAAACAACCCGAACCGCACTGCTCAGTGGAAACGGGGCTTACGAATCCTCTGAAATGTCTGTCCTGGGGTTTAAGGGAACCATTAAAATGATGCATTAATCAGCTGATTAATGTTCTACACTGCTGTGTTGCGATAAACTGGATCATATCAACGCAGGCCAGTTCAAAAGAACCCAAAAGAGCAATCCATTCTGGCAATGGCCAAACCGCAGACGATAGAAATGAAGATGACTACTAGAAAGCCAATTACTAACCTGGGCAGCCTATTCAGCTGATGAAACTTTAAAGGCATATACAGCTGAATGCCATCGGCATAAAAGTTATATGATGCCAGCTAAAGGAAGCATCTGGAAAGAAAATAACATTGGACCCAGGACTGAACCTTGTGGAACCCCACATGTTAAGGAGGCAAAATTAGAGGTAAGCTCTCAAGCTGTTTGTTATATGTAATAGTACAATACGAAACACTTTAAGGATTCTGTAAAGTCAAATGTGTTCCTCAATGTTCTGAAACTGGCTGATCCAAATAGAGTTGTAGATTCATGGCTGAAAGAGACGTTTCATTCAGACCACAGGGAACAAAGGGCAGATTTTGTGTCCTTTTATGAACAGTTACAGTCAGAAACACAAAGTCCTACAGAACAATGACCACTCATGTGGTCGTAGTAGCTGTCAGGAAACATCAAGTCGCTCCGTCCATCAACACCACCTTTGTACGTTTTTGTATTTGATGGTGGATGTTTGATGCTAATGACTGAAGAAAGTGAACCACAGTTTCCTCTTGAACTTCATGTACAGTTATGCGGTTTTGCAAGCCATATCACTGGTGAGAAATGCTCCAATAATCTGTCTATAATCCTCAATTCACCCACAGGATTACTCTAATAGCTGCAACCCTTTAGCATGTTGATTCGCAACTAAACACCTCGGATTATGATTTGGGTTAAAAGATCTGTTGTTTGTTCTGGTAAATTATGAGTCTAATTGATTGGTCTCATAGGCTTGAGGCCTGGTTGTCCCAGACCTCCCTCAACATGAAGGTTTTTATATTAATGCAAGTTGCATTCGAGGATGGATACATATAGCTTCCTGTCACTGAGTCGGAGATCATTGTAGACGGGTGTCTTGAATATTTTGCTGTGCTAAGCTCAGCTGCTGAGGTCAAAATGTGGCAAACCTGTGACTGTATTCCCGCCCCATGGGAGTGTGGCTGCTGCTGATATGATAGTCTGTCTGACTGTAGGCCCAAGATTCGGCCTGTCAGCATCAGACTCTCGCGTCTTCAGTTTGCACAGTGTGCAGCAGACCCTATGGATTTTCATATATTAAATATGCTCAGGCTTTGCGGTAGAATTACATGTTCGTTAAAGGTCATAGCGCTGCGCGGGGCAGATACTGACACGAACACAGGCAGAGAGGAGAGCGAGGGAGGGAGGGAGGAAGAGGAAAAAGTGGCATTAATTATCCATCAGCATTCCTCTTGTTTGATTTAATCTCTGCTTTAATAGATCTCCTTTTCCCCTCTTCTTTAATGCTCCACAGAGAGTAAATGAAATCTAACCCTGCACTCATTTTCCACTCATATTGTTGAAGACTCCCGCATATGGCGGAATCGGCAAGAGGATAAGTTCAATTCCCTTTGATGCACCAACTGTGCAGGCACTCCGTTCCTGGTTTCTTCAAACGCGGCCCTTCCCACACAAACACATGGCTCGCTACAGTCGGCAAAGCTAGCTAGAACACTTCCCCCTGCTGTGAATGCAGGGACAGATGCAGATCTGACCTGAGCCGTATGCCATATCCGAACACCAGACTTTTCTCACAGCTTCGAGTCCTCACAGCACTCAAACCAAATGCTTGATCCATCAAAAACACTTTCAGTACAATAAAAAGCTGCAAAGTCTTCGCCATTAAGTGAAACAAACACAAAAAACAGATAAAGGAGTAATAGCTGCCCACACTTTCCTGTTTGTGCACACTCACCTTACTCTATTGCTGAGCTCTCACACAAATCGCTGGCGTAAACAGCGGGAGGTGGGTGGTTAAAGGGCTGTTTTGGGCTAATTTCCGTGCTGGAAGTGGGCACAGAAAAGTGTCCAAATTGTGCAGTTACAACACGGTCTTGAACGCATATTGCTTTTGTCTTCGACTCAGCGGGACAAATGTCATTCATACACGAATTCACAGCGTGCACTGCTGTTATTGCATGCAAATGTCAAGTGTAATTTAGCTTTTATATGCAATCTCTCCTACATGTAAAGAGCAGAGCAGCTACAAGAGGGTACTGGTTAATAAATGCGCGCAGGGTACACAGTAAATTTTTTTGTTACCGACTGTGAAGATGAGCTTCCCTGTGTAAATATTTCATAAGGAGCTGCTGTGAGAAGGCTTTCCACAAGTGAAAAGCTTTCTTAAAGCCTTGGTGAATATTATATGAATATTACATACATGATGCTTCTCAGTGGGAACAGCTGGCTCATATCTACCCTGCGAGGGAAAAAAGCAACATGTATGCATTTATTCTACATCTTTCATAAAAAATATTCAGAGAAAAGTGTAATTGCTTGGATTGACAGGACAGCTGTGATAGCCTCTGAATCTTCTCTATTCGTGGAGAAAAGAATGTTGATGTCTTTGTTTCGAGCCAAACTGAGCAAAGGGAGTCATTATTGCTTATCGGAACGAGTCCACATGCGTTATTTTAAGGCCTTAGTCCCAGAATTCCTAGCAGAGAATTGATCTGGAGAAATTGATGCGTTTTGGGCTGCTCTTTGTTTACAATCACATCATCGAGACTTCAACTCCTACATGGAGGACACTTTTTCTTATCTTTGTGATCCAGCTGGACAGGAATGACCCTTCAATAGATTTGTTATTTATGAGTTCAGCATGTTCTCAGATAGAGGTCAGAGTTCATGAACACAAAGTCTACTGCTTTAGTTCTTTTGCTCCTCCGTAATGTTTTTTCCCAGAAGTCAAGAGGCAGAATTTGATTATTTGCTGTTGTAAGCCCATTTTAAGAAGCTTATTTTGATATAAGATATTTTCTTGGACTTATTTTTCATTTGTTTTGTTGCATTGAATTTATTTATTTATTTGTATAATTTATTCCAAAGCAAATCCACAAAGGCATTTTTTCCCTTTTTAATTGTAAAAATGAAATGATTTTTATTCCTCCAGCTTTGGACATAAATTAACATGCTCTCTGTGGGATTTTGCAGATGTCTGTCTAGTGTTTTTGCATTTTGCCGCCACCTGGGGGCAGTCTCAGAAATATCTGAACTGTGGACAGATATATCAGTGGGCAAAAATCTGCTTTGTTGGCTTGAGCAGGCTTTTAGTTAGCTGTTTCCTAGTTCAAGCTTTAGAGTGATGCAGAAGGTATAAAACAGCCTTTTGTAAACAGCCATTTTCATTCTGCTCTCTCTTTTCTCTATCTATTTCTTTCATTAATCAGTTGGGGAAAATTTTGTCAGCTCCGACTGTGCAAGCACTTCCAAAGTGATACACAAACACGTGAAGCATCCATATTTACTTCCATAAACACGACGCACTGCGTGACGATGTGTTTTCCTCTGCGCATGTGTGTCACTTCAGGGCCACGTACGCTTCACACGTAAGCGTGTTAAAGGTTGCACTGAAACAGTCATTTGATAAACGACGCAAAAAAATCGGATTTTGGTAAAAAAACAAACATGTCAGAGTGAAGACCTACACTGTGAATGTAGCCTTAGTTTCATACATCGCTGGTACTTTTTAACCACGTTTGCAGCTAAGGTGGTGCAGCAGATTGCTTGTGTTGCTGCCTCATGAGACAACTTTAGCTCGACAGCGTTAATAGTTGTTTGGTCGACCTTTAAAAACCAAAATATCTCCAGACAACAGATATGGCTCCTTTTTTTCTGTTATGTTTAACTTCAGCGTCTGCTACAGCTTCACATTATGAACATCCGCTGCCTGTTTTCTCCACTAAACACCTTCTAGAGATGTGTCCTGATCAAAAGATGCGGCTCTGAGAGCCGATGCTTTGTAGTGAATCAGAAGAGCCAGCTCGCATCGGGTGAGAGAGGGCTCCCAGTTTTTTATTTTTGCTGCTTATGGTGCGTTCGATTTAAATCGGAGGTCAGAAGTTGGATCTGGGAATTAGCAGGCATCTTTGGGTGAAATCAGAGCTAGTTAGTCTTCTCTGACTTTCCAAGTCAGATATCAGACTTCCCAGTATTTTCCACAGGGATTTCGGAAAATCCGTTAGTTCCGTTAGTTTTCACGGTGCTCGTAGTGTTGAACCGGATCTAAGAGATGATCCTTTGTAGTGAACGGGGAGAACCGATTCCTGTCTAAGAGAGCCAAATCTTAAGAAGAGGCGGGACTTTATTTTGATGGGCACAGCATGCAGTCAATTCCATTCATGAATTGGGGGGAAGACTGGGATCATACCACTGTGTAAAGAAGGAAGGGCCTCTTAGAAGACAGGGAGTGTAGTGGTACAGACCGGGTACACAGAGAAAGCTGGAGGCCAGATTTATATTCCGTGTGTCAGAAAAAAATTGAGAAATGAGCAAATTTAAAGTGTCATATGTTCAGACTTTGGTCTTTATTTACTTTATTTACTTGGTGCGGTTCTGTGTTCAGTTGTTGGTTTAAACTAAAGGTTTGATTGAAATAGCCTATTAAACATAACGTTATTTTCTAATGGAAAAATGTACAAAAATAAGGCTCTTATAAGAAAAAAAGAAATGAAAAATAGAAATAAAAGCTCTGAGGGAAACTAAGTGAAGAGCCATTTGGGAGCAAAAAGAGCCGACTCTTCTAAAAGAGCCGAACTCCCCATCACTAACGAGCACAGCTGCTCTGTTGCATGCATGTTTGGTGGTGCAGCAGTGAAGAAAGTCCCCCTTTAAACCCCTTTCCTGCTGCACCACATTCCCAGCATTGTTTAGGCCGTTTAAACTGATGTTTGTGGAATGAGACTGATAAAAAACAGTTTTCAGTATGAACACTGGCCAGCACTAAGCGCCATGTGTAACACTGTTTTAGGGCACCATCTTTCTCATTGCAGAAAAATAAGCATTAGCCTACATGGGCGGGTGCATATTGAAACAAATATCAAAGAGTAAATGCTTTGTCTGACTTTGATTTGAACCCCTAGAGAAGGATTTCTGCATACATACTTATTCCAGTTTTTACCAAAATCCCCGATTGAACCAAACAGCTCCTATTTCTGTCTAGTTTTCACCCTCTCTTACCCTCCGTCCCTGAAGTGAGCCATAAGTCTTTTAAACATTTGCCTCTGTACTTATGTGACCGTAACTCTCACTTCATCAGATTCTCTTCATCTTGCTTTTCCACATTAGCCATTTTGAATTAAAGCGAGAAAGATGGAACACACGGTTCTAATAACCTGCGTGTGTGCGCGCACAGATGGACGTGACAACTCGTGTATGTGTGCTCTTCCTCTTTGATAGCGAGTTATTATCAGGATTTGCTCTGAAAACTCTCTCTACGGCAGAGGAGAGCTCCACACTGAGGACCAGCCCTCGTTCTTATTTTTATCCACTCCATTAATGCCTTTTTCTTTCACTAAGTCCCCTTGTCTTCATCAATCCTTCTTATTCTCTCCTCTCTCTCCTTTTGCTTCTCTGTGTCTATTTTTTCTCGCTCTCTTTTAGGTGAATTTTCAGGCTCAATAGTTCTGATCAGCCAGCAACAATGGGCAAGTTGGAAATAAAAGGGCTGACAGGAAAATTACTCTTAAAGGTGTCATTTGAGCAAAATGGAGAAGCAGACTGGGTTGAACTCGATTCAGTTGGATAGCCGAGATACCGAAGGCACTTTCTTCTTGATTGTTACAATACATCAACAGTAGGGTAAACCTTACCGGTTTCTTGACAGTCTAAGTCGAGCTCAGGCTCCATATTCATGGATAAAAAAACCCGTCCCGCTATGGTAAATTCTTCCTCACGATGACAGGGATAGTTGACAGCTCACAGATCTTACATCAAGTGGGAGAGAGTTGTAACCTGAAATGTCCCATCAGCTTTTGTTTTTGAGTCTTGAACGAGGGACAACTAACAAACCTAGATCAGAAGATTTCAGAGTCCAGCTTCTATGGTTCGGCTGTAGCAGAGCTTTCACCACGCGAGGCTCTGAAAATAAGAACTAAAACTTTAAACTGGATTCTGAACCTGACGAGGAGCCAACGTAGGGAAAACTGATGGAAGCTTTTCAATAAACACAGTTCCAGTGAATAAGCTGTAGTATCACTGCCAGGCCTGTAAGTGGCGCTACGACCCTGCCAGAAATAGAGATGCGTTTTCGGGGTTCCGATCCAATTCCAAATCTGATATATGAAATTAGAACGATGCCTATATTTTTCTATACCAAATGTATTTATGTGATATTTGGGATTATAGTCATTATCGCTGTTGTTATTGTGTCAAGTTTCATTAGGCTGTACTGTAGTAAACCGCACCTCAATCTTAATAAGACAGCAACTGATCAAATGAATCCAATTTAAATGTTTAAAAAAAATAATAATAATCACCTTCACAATGTGAAGTGTGTCCAATGAGTCAGTCTTAAATGTTTCACATAGTGTCACAATTTTATTCCGTAGAGAAGCCAAGTGTTGAAAGCACCATTCATCCTGTTTTATTGACAGGATTTGTAAAAATCCCTTCAAAAGTAGATCATTTACATATATTTTTCTGCAATTTCTTGATTCTTCAACTTAATTATTGAAACATCTCTAAACGGAAGAATTATTCAATAATTGGACGGCTGTACTGTAACCCAATATTTGGAACTTTAATACTTTTATTTAGACATGAGATGAACCAGTGGATTATCACTGACTGTTCTCCTCCGCCTCGCAAGCATTTAAGTATTTTTAGCTCCCTGGTTTTGATGTAATACTCTCCACATAGCGTTTTTGGGCGAGTTTCAAAACTCTCCTCTTAGTTATTTTTCAGGAAAAGCCAGTTGGAGAGGCTCCGATTAACTTTCTATTTGCTACAAAGAGGCAAAGTTAGCCGCTAGTTAGTAAACAAGTAAACAGGAGCTAGTATTTAGCCAGAGGGGTTGGCGGAAACCAAATTTCTTCTGAAGATTTCTGCTGCTGTCCTGGTATCTGGATGAGCAGAGCTTCAGCTGCAGTGAAACAGAGAGTTAAAATCTGTCCATAGAAAACATAAACGCAAGGAGAAGAAGCCCTGCAGATGGCGAGGCAGATGTTGACAATCATTTTCTTGATAATGAAGAAAAAATATAACTCTTCCCTACATTACCCGAGGAAAAATGAAAGCATTTCAGTTAATTGATTAATCAAAACCCCACAAGACTGTGTGATACTGACATAACACACAGCAAACTCTCATTTCTGTCCAAGTATTTTAAAAAATAGTTTTTTTTTAAACATGCAGCAGCTTTTTCTTCAGTTATGTCATGACACTGAGCTAACATGCGTCTATGACATAATTCCTGTGATCCGGTTGGTTGGGGTAGAGTGGGATGCAGTAATAATAGATTTAACAGATATTTAAAGGTGGACATAACGCGCGTAACAGTGGAAGTAGGAGCCGTGAAAATGTATGATGTTGCGAGCGTTCCAGGGAATGTAGCGGATGATCAGGAAAAACCCTGAGCCCTAACATACCACAAAATCATCAACAAATTCCCTGTGAAACCAATCTGAGTGAGACAAGACGGCCATCACCCCCCCCCCCCCCCCCAGGAATTTTTTTTTCAAAAAGGAGAGAAACGAAGAAAAGAAGGGTAAAGGTCTGAGCGGGTCTTTGTCTCAGGTGGCCTCTCAGATTGCTCTTATTCTAGAAGTAGAAGGGGGGGGGGGCTGAAAATACTCAAATGGAGAAATGAAAAGTATTAAAAAAAAAAAAAATCAATGGTGCCTGTCAGTTTTTTTGATCTGTCCCTTTATTCACATGGCACCAGAGCTGTGCACTTTACTTTAGTGCTGCATACCTCTCCAGAGCCCCCTCCCTTCAAGATCTATCTTCTCTCCATCCCTCTTTCCTCCCTAATGACTGGGCTGTTGGCAGGCAAAGGGAAGGCGGCATTTTCTCGTCTTATGAGCAAATTCAACGGTCGAGAGAGAGACCAGCTTTCTAAAACGTGACGTGAAACTCTCCAGTCTTTTCTACATCTCTGTCTTTTTCCGTGTTGTCTTAGCTTACGATGGGGAGGTGCCCTGTAACAGTCATTTTTTTTATTAAAAATCTGATATTACCTGACAACTCTCATTCATTTTATTTATAATGTCAATAACTCCCTGCCCACCATTAGTCAATATGCTGTTAATGTTATTCCACTTCACAGGGCCACCCAGAGAAATAATTTCATCTTGGTGTGGGAGGATTTTCACTCTACAGTTTGTAAAACTTTCAGCGAAACCTGCATCAATCCTCCTTAAGGAGCAGCTTACACAACTCGAGGAACTAAATTACTTTCCGTATCCGCTGCTGGGCTTTAACGCTCCTCCAAAGGGTTCCTGGACAATAAAATGAGTGAATAAGAAAATAAGAAATACAATTACGATTATTGTGTAGAATATAAGCTGCTGTTAATTGTAGCCTAAATTAAAGATAAACTCACAATGAGCCTTTGAAGTCTTTCTATGAACGGAAATTTTAAAAATTGTAATTTAACAACATAATGGCTGTCTTTGTTTCAGATTTGATCACATTTTTAACTCTAATATCATCCAGACTTGGTACCCAGAGGTGATGCAGATATGATATAGATTTTAGGACAAGCTTGCCTCTTGATTAACAAATCACTACCTGGTAGGCTCATACAAAGCCTGTGGGTCCTCAGTTAGATGCATTGCTTGTAAGGCAAAGATTTAAAAAGCAATAATGTTTTCAGAATGGTTCCTCCTGAAAGTCACGGTCTTCTTTGTTTCTTTTTAATTCAGCTAATGTAACACAAATGCGGTTTAAGCTAATTGCTTTGCTAATGGCAAAAGTAATGTGTTACACGTCTCAATAATTGCATTCCCATTGAATCAAATTCATGTTATGTAACTAACGAAAACAGAAACAGAAAAGTTAGACTTTAGACTTAAACAATCAGTCTTTGGTATCTATTTAGTGTCAACAGCTAGCTCAGCCTTAGCACAATGCTAGGACTATTTCTGCCTCCTGTCCTAAATGACTTAGATAAATGGAATATTCTCAACTAAAAGAGCCATATAGAGTCTCAAAAGAAAGCTAACCAACATGTGTGTGACTATATCAGAGTAGATTGACCTCCAACACAGTAGACAGTTTTTGTAAAGGTTTTCTTTTTGCTACTCTGGCTGCTAGCTCAGAGATTTTGTTGCACAATGAGACAGACATCTTTGTTATCAGCAGAGTCTCTGCTTTCACATGACGTATCGTTTCTGTAGTTTTTCTTAAGTGATAAAAATAGCAGAAGCACTAAAGTAGACGTAGTGCTGTTTATGTTTTTATTACATGCCCATATGATCGCTCGGGTGATGAAGAGGTTAATTTCAGCGCTGATGAATTAACCTAAAAGTGCAAAACCCTCGGAGGAGCTGCGAGGTCCACGTCTGAACTAAAATAGTTATTCCCTGAAGGTAAATGTAAGCACGGCTAGCTGCAGCAGCTAAAACAGCAAACAGGCTAAGTTGATTGAGGATTAAAGCCCAGTGATGATTTGTAAATTGTTTTAATATCAAATAGTAACTCTGTCACTTAATAATTTATCTTAGCAACACTGTTTCTGGCTATCTTTTATTGATCTTTTTTCTTTAAATAAGGGAATTTAAACTGGAGGTTTACACCATTTCTCTTTAGTAGCACCCTCATGTTTCTAACTCCTGTTCTCCTTTTCCTCTCCTTGTTCTTACATCATCCATCTATATGTCTCTCCTTACTTTGTCTCTCTCTCTTTTTGCTCCTCTTTGCAAGAATCATCAGTCCAAAGGTCGGTGACCTGCTTATCAGCTCAGGAACACTGAAACAGATGTTCGTGGACTGTGTCTGCGTATAGCCTATGTGTGTGTGTGTGTGTGTGTGTGTGTGTGTGTGTGTGTGTGTGTGTGTGTGTGTGTGTGTGTGTGTGTGT
>JBBBVU010000018.1:5550201-5591919 GCA_037177055.1 Atherinosoma microstoma
GTGTGTGGGTGTGTGTGTGTGTGTGTGTGTGTGTGTGTGTGTGTGTGTGTGTGTGTGTGTGTGTGTGTGTGTGTGTCGAGGCAGAACAACAACTAACAAGCAGAGGGCACTCAGACAGGGAAGATAGATGAATGTTTCGTGCTCCAGGATGGAGAGCCAGAAGAAAAAAAGAAACAGGGTTTTGTTTTTGGGGGCCTCACTGGGATGAAAGCAGCTTTGGCTGGTGAGGACACGAAGCAGAAATTATGCAACGATGTGATCCTCAGAATGAAAAACCTTCAACAGGTCACAGCTGGTTAAAGAACTTTTTAGCTAGCATACTACTCGCAGTGGGCCTGTTGGTTTACACTCAGTCACTCTCTGAGCTTCCGTCTTTGGGGCTTTGTTGAGTCTTTACGGGGATGTCGCAGGGGGAGATTTTGATGGACAACTAAGAAAGAATCACGTGGAGCGATAGAGGCAGCCGGTGGCCATTTTTAGGTCTGCAGGTCAGGGACGTAACGGTACTGTATGTGCATCTTCACGAACGGTTCATTCACTGACAGCTGATTAAGTATGACATTTCCCTTGTCTCTAAGTTCCCGTGAGCCCGACATTTGCAGTCAGGAGCCTATTTGTGTTGACATACTTGTGCTTTTGGCAAAAAAAAAACAACAAAACCTGAGGACATGAGTGTCACCTTTAATGTTTTGGCAGTGCACCGGTTGTTGTCCATCAGCTAGCATGCTAGCCAGGTTTGGCTCTGATAGATCTGACAGTTTTATTCATCTCATGAGCTTTATTGAATACACTTAAGTTTTAACTAGCGAAATAAAATATATCTGCTCGCCATTTGGGTCAGTCAGGCAGAAACCATGCTCTCTAGAGTTTACAGTCAACATAAATATCAGACCTCTGGTGCTTTTGTTGCTGTATGTTTGGTTTATTTCTTAAAAGCAAGACGGCTGTATTTTCAGTGCTTGTGTTGTTCTTACAGCTGAAACAATTACTGATTGACCTTTATGAACATTATTTATTACACAATCATATTTATTCTTGAGTAAACAGCTCGATCTTTTCTTATTGATACGATGCATCATTTTAATTGCTTCATTTAGACGGTAAGAGTTATTTTCTGATGTCCCAAAAAACTGATCTTGTGTATCTTTTCATGTCTATTTACTGAACTTTTGTACATATTTAGTGCATTTTCTCAAGGTTGCACACCCATTATAAAATGTGCGGTCTTGGGAAAGTGGAAAATGAAATAGTTCATATACATGTCAGTATCGTCCTTTTTTTCTTTTTTTGGAAGAATTGGGCAGTTGCTCTTATTCAGTGTCAGTATAATTGATTAAATGTCACAATGAAGTAAAATAATTCCATTTTTAGGTCTATTGTAACCTTGTTTCCTTGTGATCGTGAGGTAATCAGGGTGAGTCTGAAAATGAGCAGTTAGTAGCTGATGGTAATTGTTTGAATTGGTCAAAATCTATGTCAGTAAGTTGACTTACTGATGACTAAGATTATACTGTCCTGAGGTTTAACAAAGAAACCCCTCTATGTTCATATGTATTCAAAATAATGACCCCATTATCCTGCAATAACAAATTAAATTATTATCTTGAGAAAACAGTTTTTGTTATCTCAAGATAACGACATACAATTTGTTATCTGGGGGGTTTACAAAATGTTTAAGCATGGCCACTTTCAGGTTCCGTACAAAACAGCAAATTTCTGTCATTTGAAAGTAAAAATAAAACACAGTGACTCCATACAAATGTGAAACCAGTTTAGTTGTGGTTGTTCTATTTGTAATTTATAAAAACACGATGACACTGGAAGAAAAAATATATAAATATGAGTATATTTCAAGTCCTGTTCAGTGCATTTAGGGATGCACTGTTTTCCATTAATCTGTTGGCAACTGGAGGTGATACATCAGGCATAAGTAACCTCCCGTAGGCATTTCTGGAACATTTCACATTTTGTAATTGTATTTCAAAGTTGGGTCCGGTAATATATACTGTACATATAACTTTCATCACAGTTTTAACAACTCATCCTAAACTTTTCTCTTCCTTCTTTCTACTTAAAATAATTAGCTGCAGCATTGAATCTTTTTACACATAATCTGAGCCAAATAAATGTGGGGAAAAAAATCTAATCCAATTTATTTGTATAGCACATTTAAAAAACAACCCAAGTTGACCAAAGTGCTTAACAGAGAAGCAAAAGATAAACAACAGTAAAGAATACAAGCTGAAGTTGCAGTTTTGCCTCTGTGATCAAATATTTTCATAGACTTGTATGGAAAGGACTAGAACATTTTTGATGAATTGTAAGTCATATTAGAAGAGGCCTAATAGAGCTTTTCGTTTGACAAACGACCTGAGTCCAACAAAGATGGTGGACTGCTAAAGTAAACATGAGTCCACCATATAATGTATTTTTTCATTTGCATCCACCACTACACTTGATGCATAAATAGATGATTTTATATTTTATATTGTCTGAATAACAATGCTTATCAGATCAATAAAACCATTTTTCTTAGTACCTTATTTTTGAAAAAGGATTCATTTTGAAATAAAAAAAGAAACTGTGTATGAAAGTAATAATTTACAGTTATTAGTATTTCTATCCAAAACAACTTACAGGTGGTAATAAAATGTCCAACCAATGGACGACCACATTACCCTGTAGTATGGTGAAAAAATGCTTGTTGTTATGGTGACTTTTACACCAAATATAATTTCAAAGAGAAGAAAAATTGGTTGGAAATGGTACCGTTAGTTTTTTTTAGTGGTGTGATGTTATCTCAACCCATCTAACAGCAGAAAATCTACAACATTAATGTCAAAAATTAGCTCATGTTAACCTGTGCTATCACCAGGAAGAAGCAGTTGCTGAAATTTAAGAATCATCTAGTTTATATATTTCACTGTTTATTTCATTGTTTAATCATTCACCCGGTGAAGCGGAGAGGTGAGCCCTAGGAAGGCTTGCTTCAGCGATAGCAGCAGATGAGATACACTACACCTGTCAAACAGACATGCAGGTGTCCTAAGGCGAGCTCAGGAAGGACAGAAAAGCCCTTGGCCCATGCAGTCTCACGATCCATAAGATTTTTGGGGGATTTTAATCTGAAGGTGTCAGGAAAAATGACCTCAGAGATAACTGGCTTGTGGCAGCCAAGCGTTCACATTGATGTCGCTTTTATCACGTGATGACAGCTCTTCGTATTATTAAAGTTTCCTGTCAGTGTTATACAAGTCAAGAAAATGTATTCACATGGTACATCGAACTTTAAAATAATAAAAGTCATAAAGGGCTTTACAACATTGCAAACTAAAAACAAGTTTGATTAAGGCATCAAACCAGGAAAGCAAATGGGAAATAAAAACATTAGCAAAGTAACACAATACAAGACTGATTATGCCCTAGTTGAAGTATTGCGAGAAGGATTCCGCATCAAAATCCGTCAACATCACCAATTTGACATGTCATCTGCAAAACCACCATCCAGAGGTTCACAAACCATGGCAGGAAGCTAACACGTTAACTTTAATTTTGTACAGGATTTGATCATGTTAAATTTAAAAAAAAAATTAAAAATCGATATCAATAAATATCGGTATCGGCCTCAACAATATTAATATTGGCTAAAATTTTCATATTGGTGCCTCCCTTCTTAATGGGAATGTAAACTCTGGATCAAAAAATTCCATCAAACTCAAAAAACCTTCAACAAAACTGATGGTTAGCATGTTTTAAAGCTATCATCTCTGTTTAATCTTCATTTCTGGTGACGAAGCTAACCTACTGATCTGTGGATGGACTTGTTGAATCCTTAAATGACTGCTCATAGTTGTGGTAGACTTAACATTTACTAGCTTTACCTGCCAGAGATTGCACTGGATCTCATATTTATTTGTTCATAATGTAGAACGTTTTGGTGGTTGTTATCTTTAACTCTTCATGTTGGTACAGCGCCAGATGTTTTGTACCAGAGCAATAGCGAAGTGTTAACTTCTGTTGTTTTTCTGGCACAATTAGCTATAGAGACAATAGTTGCATAAATGATTCAGTTTCTTACAATTAAAAGTTCTGTCCAATTTATTATAGTTATTTTGAAATCATGCTAGTTTATAAAAATAGCCTAGCTTAAGAAACCAACAGATCACATCAAATCTTCCATTTAAGTCAGGTTATGTTCGTTTTCATACAGCAGGTTGAATTAAGTGTGGCACTAATAAATAACAATTGTATACAGTCAAATTAATACAACAGGTGTACAGTAATATTAAGCTAACATTTCATTCTGCCTTTAGAAATGATACCACGCATACAGATAATTTGAAGATAAGCAGCTCTTTTATGCCATGTGGCAAATGGCCAGTAATCCTCCGCAAGTTTTTTACCAGTCCCTAAACAGAAAAGAAGAAATCATAACTGACGTCTACACTTTTCCTCGCAGTAGCCTGGAAATTGGCTAGAAGCATTGCTGTCAGTGCACCAACATTTACTCTAATGCCTCCGGGACGTGAGATTTAATATGGATCTAATTTTATTAGCTGAGCGAAGAGGCGGACGGGCAATGTGGGTTTTGTTTTTCTGTTTATGAAGCTTGCCGGGCAGCAATAAACACCTGTAAAACCCACGCTTTCCACTTCGTATGCCTCACGAATACTCGTTTACTCTTTCCCCCGATTTCACACAAAAAAAAAAACCTGCTCGTTCTTACGGTTGCACACACATTTATGCAAAGCTGTGGAATTACCCCTGAGGAGAGACCGAGGGTCAGAGATCCTCGTTGGGCTCACCGATACTGTAATTAGAATGACCGTATGCACAAACACACACACACACACATGCACACGGAAGCAAAGGCTTTGATGGTTGTACACCCACTAATTAGCTGTCTAAGGCAAGATTGCAAGTAAACAAGTACAAGTTTTTTACACTTTTTTTTTTTATCCAGGACTATTTGAACTATGCAGTCCCTTTAAGAGAATTACTTCTCTCTTTTTTTTTTTTGGTATAATCCATTATTTATTTATCAACTGTGTTTATCATGGAAATGGATTACAACAAATCCATTTTCTGCTGAAAATTCCAAACAGTTTAAACAGACGATGAGTACTAGAAAAGTAAATATGACTGTAGGGATTAAAAAGCAAAGTATTCTGTTGCATTGCAAGGGGCTTCGTTACATAATTGAATCAACCGAAATCGCATTTTGTCCGACAGGTTAGAGCCGAGATGAAGATTAAGGGACGGGAACACACCAACAATCACACCAGACAGCTGATTTAACACACAAACACACAGCTGGCCAGATAAACCCCATCCAAATGTGATCAAGCAGGCTTGTGCTTGACGTCACCGGGGTGCGTTCGGGATTATGTTTCGTGCCTGTGATGTGGCATTTCAGGACTTGCTGACTTGCATAATATCTTGTGTCATGAGGATTTGGACAAGGACCTGTGACAGGCCTCGGGTTGAGTTGATTTTTTTTTTCTCTAAAGAAGCAAATAGTCAACGTATTAATCTGTCGGTGCCTAAAAATAAACCATTTTGGTTTTAACTATTCTACTATAAAGCCTCCTTTCTGTTGCTGAATAGCCTCAGTGACCAACACCATCATCCTCTCATTCTTCATCCTCGTCTCTGCTCGGTTGTTGCTGACCTCCTGTATCCTTATCTCTGTCTGACAGGTGTGAAAAGCAGCCTGGCTAGCGCTACAGACACCTTTGTTGTCAAGGAAACCAAAAAACCTGTCCCGTTGCCATGGGGAAACAGAACAGCAAGCTGCGGCCAGAGATGCTGCAGGACCTCCGGGAGAATACCGAGTTCTCCGACCACGAGTTGCAGGAGTGGTACAAGGTAACATGCTGCACACGCTGAATACAGACATTGTTGGGAAGTATTAGATCGAATCATGACCTTGTGCTTTCATTCACAGGGCTGAAAATATACTGTTAGCTTGTATTTTTATTTTGCTCTATAAAAACATGGGTCAAGTTGAGACTCAGTGTGACAATCTGAAGCAGTAGCATGCTCTAAACAACTTATTTTCCCACAGTTTTACGCAATTGTAAACAAGTATGAGATTAAACATGGACTGAAACATGATTTCACTGGTTTTGTGTAGAAATATAAATACTACTATGAATACAAGTGCAATGGGGAAAAGCAGCCATCTGCCTTGGCCTTGACCAAGGAGAAGATTGGAAAGAAGAGGTCAATAAGGACCGTAGCTCTAAGTCACGGATACCTGCTGAGAAAGAAAATGAGAAGCACAAGTTAATGACATTAATATTGTCATATATTTATAAATGGAAAATAAAGAGCAAAGCAATTAAAGATCAGCCAAAGCCTGTAGCAGTGTAACTAAAGGGATGGTGAAGCGTCAGCCATGCCAGCCCTAACTATAGGTTTTATTAAAAAAGGAAAGTTTTAATCTTAGAGTGGGTGTCTGCCCCCTGAACTTAGAAATGTGAGCTGTTTCCATAAGAGAGGGGGTTGATAGCTGAAGGCTCAGTCTCCAATTTTACTATTTTTATTGATTGGAATGTTGTCCTACAATTTTATATTTTTATTGTTTTTATTTCAAGTTGTTTGCTTCTAATGTGCGAAGGTGTGAATCAAGAAAAAGTCTCTCAGATGGTTGGAGAGTTTCAGCAATCAGCAATCCTATTCCAATACAGGATAGGAAATGACTATAGCAAATGCCTTGAATATAGCATAATATAACAGTACCTATTATCATCAAAAGATTCAGAAAATGAATATGGGCCTAAACTAATTTAAAATTTATTAAAATGTATTTATGACATTATGGTGGAGTATAGGCACTTAACTAGCAGCTTGCACATCTGAAAAGTCACAATCAATGCTGAAAGGTAAATATCCAGGTTTTAGAGCAACCAACACTTCCATCCAGATCATGTATCTTTCAGGGAGGACTTTGCATACTTCAGCAAGACAATGCCATCTCTTGTAATAGCATGGCAGCTGTTTTATTAGTAGTAGTAGAGCGGCGGTGCTGAGCTTACTTGCACATTTATTACATCATGAAATGCAAAATACAACAAATTAAGACCCAGCACAGCTCCTCACCTTAGTTATCAGGTATGAAGTGTTAATAAAAGAAGAAGGGATGCTACAGAGTGGTAAACGTGCTCATGTTGCTGTTATCAAATCCAAAATGAGCAAACATGTTTCACTTTTAACCTTTGATAAGTTCTCTATTTTCCACTGGGAATAGAGTATTCGTTTTTAAATCATTGCATTCACTTTGTATTTACATTTTACAATAGAGGATTACATCTCATGTTATTTGGTCATAATATTGCCCTGCCTTACTTATAGTAAAAAGAAAAACAATTAAAGAAAACAATTAAATCTAATGGACTGTAAGAGGTTAACACTTACAGTCCATTAGAAAAACTAGAAACTTTTCCAAAGAAGAGCAAACATCCTGGCTTGTAATATGTCATTTAGGGTATTTATGGTTGAAATTATATTAAGTTCACTAAGATGAGTCTGTCAGAGTGACCTTGCTTTTTCCTGATGATACATTCTTCATCCGTGATGTTGCAGCAGCCTTGAGTGGTTTGTCTCTGTCAGTGGCAGAGCACCATCCACACCCAGTCCGTTAGCCGTTATCCGATTAGACCTTGGCATGATGAAGTACCACAGTGACCCGGCTGCATTAATTATCTTTTCTTGCGCACATAGTTAGCTTCCCTCTATTGCTCCCTTCAGAAATTCTTTGTCTTTGGGATTATAGTCAGATATTGTGTACATGAAAAGATATTAAAGTTACAGACAATCAAGAGATTCTCCACACACACGAACTCACGTACAAAAAAAAAAAAAGAACAAAACAGGAGAGGAAATGTTTGTTTACCTGCTCTACGCTGTGGATGCTTCTGCATGAGGTTTAATCATTGTAATCCCCTCCTGTGTGCACGTAATAGCTGAATGGCTGTGCGTGGATTAGAATAGTATAGTACTCATCCTCCATGACCCCTGACCCCAGGTGTCCTCACAATGACTTGTCCCCCAGATTAACAGCTGGAGATGCCACATATATTCCACGGGATGTTGAGGAACTTGAGGTCGCTGAGAATTTATCCCGCTCGTCTGTTTTTTTGAGGCGGGGGTGGGAATTTATTGGCTGTAAATCTGAGCTTTGAGTCAGGAAGCCTGGCTAAACACTGCGATGCTCTCTCAAAGCCCAGGAAATGTCACAGACACCGGCAATAAAAAAGTTTTATTAAGAGCACAGCGGAGCAGACTCTCAGCCCTCACTTGTAAGAATATCTTCTATGATGTTTAAAACATAACTCCAGCCTTCGCTGTGAGACAATGACCGTGTCACCTCGCTGCCTTTCTCTTCAAGGTCTGTAAAAAAAGGGGCTTCACTTCTGCTAACAAAGACTGAGACTGTCATGACTTTTACCTCCCTTTGTCTCCAGAGGACAAGCTCCTTTATCAGACATGACGACGTGAAATGAAGCCATAGCTTCCACCCTCAGCTGGATCTCCTTCTGCAGTCTCTTTAGAAACTATGAAACATTTATTATTTCTTGCACAAGTCTGATCCCTGATATCATTATTACTTCTGCCAAGGCAGGTCGTGTGTGTTCGGCAGCGCTGGTCTGTCTGTTAGCAACATAACTCCAAAGGTTATGGACCGATTTTGATTAATTTTCCAGGAATTCTCAGAAATGGAATAAGGAAGCAGGGGTTAGATTTTGGGGATGATCCGGATCACCGCCTGGATCCAGGAATTTTTTTAAAGGATTCTTTATTATGGGGAGACGGGAATAATTTTGCCAATCAGAGCTTCTAACTAGAGACTAAAGACTACAAGTGCTTGGTGACAGTCTGCGCTCTCTGAGTGCTTCTAGCTTCATTTGGGTGTGTTTATGGAGTGAATGCTCATGAAAAATAAAACATTTAATTCATGCCAAACTGCACATGATCCTTTTTTTTTCTTTTGTCCCAGGGTTTCTTGAAGGATTGCCCCAGTGGAACTTTGAACGTGGAGGAGTTCAAGAAGATCTACGCCAACTTCTTTCCCTACGGTGACGCTTCCAAGTTCGCCGAGCACGTCTTCCGTACTTTTGACACCAACGGTGACGGAACGATAGACTTCCGGGAGTTCATCATCGCCTTGAGCGTGACGTCACGGGGAAAGCTGGAGCAGAAGCTGAAATGGGCCTTCAGTATGTACGATCTGGATGGAAACGGGTACATCAGCCGTGACGAGATGTTGGAGATCGTTCAGGTGAGCACCGGGAGCTGGATGCTCAGATTTGCTATGAAAATATGCTGAATATTTGGATTCCTTGTGTTAGCTGCTTTTTATCTGGTCTCAAAGTCAAGCCTACGTGTTCTGACTAATTGGAATTTATTTACAACTTCAATTCACTTGTTTTAGTCCATATCATAACTTTAGTAAGATTTCTTTACACTAATCAAAACAAAGACATCTTTTTTAAAGATCCCTTTAATTTCACTTCAAATGTAAGTAGTCATTGTGCAGAACTTTACAGGCATTTAATTTGAGTCAGATGTGTTGGAGCAGGGAAACATAGAAAACCGGCAGGACTTCGGCCCTCGTAGAGTAGCCCTGGCCCACATCGTACCTCAGAAATGCCTCGTAGCCTTTAACTTGTCTTGCAAAAGACTAGTGTAAAGTTTTAGCTCCCACACTAAGGACAGATTTAATTTCCCTTACACAGCAGATTCTATATGAGGATTTTTTTTTTCCCAAAATAATATCATAAATCTTTTAGCTTCCATACTTCACTTTGCTTTGAATAATGCATAGGCTGCAGGCAAAAAAACAAATTTTGCTCCAATAAGGAGATGAAATGCTTTTTCTTGCTCACTACTAGAAAGTACAAAGTGCTTATAGACTCCGATTTCAACAATTTGCAGGTAGACCGTTAAAGTACACAGCTAAGTAATTACTGGTGAGGGTGAAATAATAAAAGTCAACATATAGGGCCAAGGATCATTCTATATATTGTATGTGTGCGTGTGTGTGTTTGGTGGTTCTTGTGGATTAGCAAGTTAAATTTAACCTATTATCCCTGAGTGTGCAGAATGCTCGGATTATCCCCGAGCTCATCGAGGTTACATTATAGAGAAGAGAGAGGAGGGCATCATTGTGTAATTGTGCACTGAGAGAGGGGGGGGGTTGTTATGATGACTGAGGTCAGACTTGTTGTACCCCTTGTTATCAGACCACACCTTTACCCTACTACATGCCTGCAGAATAAACCATAATTCAAACCTCCCATTTGGGCCTTTTTCCAGGACTGAAGATCCTGGAATGGGGAAATATTGTGTTTGGTTGAATAGTGTATTTTCTTGAAAGTTTTGAACTTTAGTCATGTGAAAAACAAAGTACATCCTTTTTCCACTTCTTAGGTTTGACATATCAGGACATAAAAAATTCATCTGGTCCTTAGTAGGTCTTTATATTAGGTAAATGCAACCTCAGATGAACAACAACACACGACATATTACACCGTGACATCAATTATTAAAACAACAACTAAGCCAAAAGGCAAGAGCAGGTGTGTGAAGAGCTAAAAACACCCTTCCTCAGTAAGGCTGCTGCCAGGGGCTGTAAATGCACTGGATAAACTAGGTTGCTGGTCTGGAGCATTCAGGTGTGTGTTTACACAATGCCAAGGAGGTCATTTCCAGATAAGTTGGAATCCACCTCGTTACAGTTTTGCAAATTATTTATAAGTGGAAAATGATCAATGCTCAGAGAAACAAAAAAAAAACCCCAAGAATGAAACATCAGGCTCTGCCGGCCTCAGTTAGCATGTTAAATGTTAAAGTTCATTACTATCAAATTTGAAATAAACTGAACAAGTATGGCTTGTTTGGAAGAGATCCAGGAGAAAGTCTCTTCTTACTAAAAAAGAACATGGCAGTACCGTCCAGGTTTGCAAAGCTGCATCCGGACAAACCAGAAAACATCTGGAACGATATTATTCGGACTGACCAGACCAAAGGGAAGGTACTCGGTCAGCTACCAAACCCAGCATAACAGCACTAACACCTCAAACCGACCGTCAAGCACGGTGGTGGAGAGCTCATGATACGGGCTTGTTTTTGCAGCCACTGGACCTGGACATCTTGTAGTCATTGGGTCGACCAGGAACTCCTCTGCATGCTGCGGTATTTTAGAGTCTAATGTGAGGTAAACATGAATTAGCACCAGATCATGCAGCAGGACAATGATCCCAAACACGGCAGCAAATCTTCAACAGAATATCAGAAAACGAAAAGAATCAAAGTGTTGAAATGATCCAAAGTTCAGACATCAACCTGACTGAAATCATCTGGTAGGAGCTTAAGAGAGCTGTGCATACATGAACGATGCAAAGCTAAATTAACTGGAGCAGCATCGTAAAGAAGAGAGGGCAGAAAGTTCCTTACAACAATGTGAGAGCCTGATGATGTCATAAACGATTACGCCGTTAACTGTGGTTATACAAGTTATTGAATCATGGGGTGTACTTAGTTTTTCACGCACTGCTTCATTATTTTTTTGTTCTACAAATAATGATAATCATCTGAGGATGTATTTACTTTATTCTAACACCTGATAGGGACCTGATATAAAATTGAAAAAGGATGTACTTTCTTTTATACATATATAAGTGTAGTCCCCGCAACCTTCGAGGGTGTTGCCGTGACACCGATCCACAGCCAGTTTAACACCGTGCACTCCCAATGGAGGAAATTTAATGGGCACGTAAGCTGAATTTAGATCCGTGACTGAGGCCAGCTGATACTCTGAGCTTATCCGTGCTCACTCGCAGAGGTTAATTTAATGCTACCAGGGGACGGGAGGCGCTCGCATCGGTCAACAGATAAAGATGTATCAGATCAATACCGTAAGCCGTGCTCGTAAACCCTGACCCACAAACACACACGCACACACAGACACACAGGCAGCCTGCTAACACATGTAATTCATGTTCCTGTAGCCGGGTGGCTTGATGCTACAGACATTGTTCCCGATCCCGATGGCTGCGTAAGCATCAGGACTGAACGTAGGTGGATGGTGAACTTTAGGAGCTGCAGCTATGGCATCTTTCAGTTTAGTTGTGTTTTAGTTCTCTCCTACTGAGCCTCCATAATGGGTCCCTCCTGGCTTGGATTCACTTATCTGTCTGTTTTCCTGCCACCGCCCACCGTGTCTCTCTCCTCTTCCTCCTCCTCTTTCGCTCTGTCTTTCAGGCCATCTACAAAATGGTGTCATCTGTGATGAAGATGCCAGAAGATGAATCCACGCCAGAGAAGAGGACGGATAAGATCTTCAGACAAATGGACCTCAATAATGATGGTGAGAGGAGGAAATGGCTGCATCGAGAGGGAAGGGCCGGTTGAATCTGACAGTTTTTTTGAAGATAATCTTTGGGATTTGCTCTTTTTATGTGGAACAAAAGGTTTTGCAAAGAATGAGGGCGTGTTTATTTCAGTATCACGCGGCACGCCAACTCTGCGGCAAATGATAACGATGTAAAAAAAAAAAAAAAAACAGACACACCAAAAGGCTAAAATCTATTAAAATACGCTTTTTTAAGTTTGAAACAACATATCTGGGACAAAAAGTTGTGACATTTTGGAAAATGCTAATAAAAAAAAAATCTTTTTATTCCAGTTTATTAAATGAAAATACATCAAAAACATGATTAAAATGAGAAACTTTCTTTTTTTATCTGAGTAAAATCGCAGCAACATCTTGCATCACCGGTGCTATTTGATTTATTCTTTAAATCACCTCTAAACGTTAAGCCGAGCAGTGTCTGTAGCTTTGAAGGTTAATGTTTGATAAAAACATTTCAGACACTCAAGAAATTTCGTACCCGCTTGATTTTATGTCGTCTTTGTATGATTGTTTTTTCCACAAAATGTAAAGTTTGAATGATTTGTAAATCATTGTAATCTGTTTTTAGTTGACTGACTCAGTCACAGTGAATTCCAGTTGTTTATGTATTCTCATGCCCAGTTTGTCACATGCTGACACCGAGTCAGGAGCCCACTGAGTCGGTTTTGAATGCATAGTTTCCCGCACTGTAATTGGAACAAAGTCGGGACGCCATAGCAACGGAGAAAATGTCGGTGAAGTTTTCCTCAATAAAAATATATTTCACTTGATTTTTTTATGTCTAACCATCCCGGTTAGACATAAAAAAATCAAGTGAAATATATTTTTATATTTTTCTTAACCTTAACCAAGTACTTTAAAAAATATTAACTTTTTTAAGTGGAGTCGTGTGAAGTATTTATGTACTCAAATCTCAACTAAAAGTTACTCATCTGAATTCTGAATACTGACTACAAGAGCCTGGCCGATTGATCCAAATATCGATACCAAGGCTAGTATCTGTATCGTTCGATACCAGCGTGATGAGATCGATACTTTTCTTGAAAAGGACTTTGGGGGAAAAAAAGCCAAAGAATGTGAATGAGAGCCAAACCAATAGCAGCTTTTGCTTTTGTTTAGCTAATTTGCACTTTTGACTTTATTTTTCTCAAACAATTGTGTGTGATAAAAGGGAATAACAGATTTATTTCATTATTTTGTTACATTGTTGATGTTCTTTTATATTGTTTACAAACAAAAAAGCTTAGACTAAAATTTCTCAGTTCTGCCATTTAGTTCAATTGAAAATGTTTTATTTGACAAAAATCTTTGTACTTTATTTTATTATGATCATAATAATGATCGTTAATTAAAATGCACAATCATTAAATGATTGTGAAATTTCAAGTATCGGTATTGATATCGGTATCAGCGATACTTGCCTTGGATTTATTGGTATCGGATCAATACCAAAAAATTGTAGTATCGCCCAGCTCTACTGACTACTGCATACAGCAGGGGAAACAAAAGATGATGTTATCCTAGGGATCTATTGGAGGTTGGAACTACTCACCCAGTTCAATCCTCAGGACTCACTACCCTGCATGTTTTAGACGTGTTCATGAACTTCCTCATCAAGTTCTTTGCAGGCTTGTTAACGAGCCATTTATTTAAATCAGGTGTGTTAAAGTAGGGTTGCCTCTGAAGGACCTGGATGGAGAAAAACTGCGCTAAAGCCTCACTTAAGAAATGATAGGCAGAAAATTTCAACTTCAAAAATTGTATCTTAAGTCTTTATTTGGCCCGTTAACTCTTTAGAAATAAGTAAATAAATAGATCAATAATTTGCCTATACAGTATGTGTGGTTTATTATGATGTGATCAGAATTTTTGCATTGCAAAGTTATCCACCTGGAGGCAGAAGACAGGTACCAGGTTGTACACAACAGGATTTTGAGCATAAAGTGATGCAATAGGTCTCAGAATCTGTATGTATCAAGGATTTCTCTTCCTGCTCTCGACGGAGGCGGATGCTTTCTCTTTCCCTCCCTCCCTTCTTCCCTGCTGCTTTGTCCTGGTCAGTCTCTGAGTTTCTCTTTGCATCCCCTTCTGAACCTGCAAATTCATGGATCTGGTCAGCTGGTATCTCAACGCAATTGATCAAATCTTTTCTACCCAAAGATCGGGCGGAGGGGAGCCCGCCTGTCCGGATACGTGATGGACTCACGGGGCAAACGGAGGATCATGTGTCTGTGTCTTCTGTCCGTTGAGGACGTGGAAGATGTCTTCATAATTTGATTCATGATAACTGGGTTTCTGCTGTTTGGAGGCGGTTACCTGATGTATCGCAAAAATCGGAAACTGTCGGCAGCCACTGGTAAGCTGCCTGACTATTGCGCAGGTATTTGTCGAGCGATTGGGACTCAGACTCAGTTGCTGCATGAGCAGACTCGCAAACTGGATGCTGTTCTTGCCCAGAATAGCAAACTTGCTGCGGTGCCTGGACTTGTGCGCAGGATGGACTCGAACTTGGAGGGATCGGCTTGTCTGCTCTGCTTGATGGAAATTTCCCCCCCCCGTTTTGGCTATTTGGAGTCGCCATGAGACCGCTGAGAGACTCATGGCAGACGAAAACTAGTCCAGCCTGACCCAAACAATTGCTGTTATCTTAATCTGGCTCCCAACGTACTCTCAAGTTTCTCCTGGAATGCACTCGGATTATCTGTCCCCCACCACCCCCCGCTTCCCATCCTATCATGGGCCCTGTGGATCCTTGGCTCAGCTCTACTCAAGAACGTCTCGTTTCCATCTCAGGCGTCAGAGACTGGAAATGTTCACGGACTACAAGAGTTGCGTCCACCCCCTGTTTGCGCTGGGAGCGAGTAATAGTACGGACTTTGTCTTTTATATCGTTTGCATTCAGACAAACATTCCTCTCTTGTACCTCCGCGGACATTAACCGGCTAGCCCCCATGTCATATTACATTACACAGTCATTTAGCGGACGCTTTTTGTCCAAAGTGACTTACAGTGATGCCAACACTGGAGGCAAGGAGGGTAAGGTTTCGTCCGCAAGGACACAATGACAATCTACTGGGGCGGGATTCGACCTGCCCTACCAGCCGTGCTACTGCCGCCCATTAGAGTGGAAATGTTGCGGCACCTCGTCTGACTGAACCCACAAAAAAATTTCCCGATATCTGAACGTGGCCGGAAGAAATCCGCAAGGAAGCGATATGTCTGAAAGGACAACTCCGGTTAAAGAGCAGATGGACTTTTCCGCAAATGCAAGTATGAAAGCGGTTTTAGAAAAAGATTCCATTCAGGTACAAAATCAGCACAAACATCGAAGCCTCAGATTGTTTACTTCTTCAATCAACACTCTTGACACCATACTGACTCATTTAAACTGCCCTGTTTTCTGGTACCTCTTTATCTAGTGAACAGATTTCTGCAACATAATATCTGTTTTTCTCATTTTCTCTCTTCTGCAGGTAAATTATCCCTGGAGGAGTTTATTAAAGGTGCCAAAAGTGACCCCTCCATCGTTCGGCTACTCCAGTGCGACCCCAGCTCAGCCTCTCAGTTCTGAACCGCCCCTGCCATGAGCCTCTATTTTCTTTTCGTTTTTTTCCCCTCACCTTTTTTCTCTATTACTGTTCAGTCGCTCTAATCAATGCATGATGGTTCACATCTCATATCCTTTATTAGTTTGTTATTGTGAAGAAGGATTGAGGAGGAAAGTAAGAAGAAATCATCCTTTTCATTTTGCTTTTATATTTAAGAATATAAATGGACATGCATTCATACAGTGATCACTCCAAAGAGGCGCTAACGTTCCCAAATATCTTGACCCGTATTTGGAATGAGGGATTTCCACGCAGCCTGTCTCACCATGTGGATGTTTTCTGCAGCGTAGGGATGGCTACAGTTTCTCCTTCAGCACTCGTGTACATCATGTATATACTGAAGTACATTTATGTATGTTATAAGATGAAGTACATTTGTCTTCATTTACTGTACGGCGCACACTCTCTTGCATTGAAAGGCAGTATTATGTAGCGTAGCTTCCTGGTCTGATGTGAACGGGTGTTCGGGGTGGGGGGGGGGGGAGTCTTGGGATTTTACTGCTATATGATCTTTCGCTGAGAAAATTGAGGGCCTAAGATCCCATTAGGTTTTTATTGATATAACGTTTTTTTTCTAATTTTGAATGAATGTTATTTTTTCTTCATTTGTACATAACGTTTTCCTCTTTCATGTTGTTTTATTTATTTATTTCTATTCTTTATATTGTGGTTTGATAAGTTGTTCAATATGACTGCATTCCAGTTTACAATGATGGAGTGAAAAAAAAAGAAGAAAGTTCATCTCTTTGGGATACGTGGGTTTGTTTAAGATGAAGAATATACATTTCCAGAGAATCGGTGGGGAGCCCATTAATGCATTTTGATCAATGACACCAATAGCACATATCGTTTTAGCCGCCACATGTTTTTAAAAGTACGGCTGTCCATTTGGTCCGAATGCGTGTGCGTGCATGTGAATATACACTGTACGCTTGAGGCTAACGTTTACAGTATTATCATGTTGTGTTGTTTCTTAATTTGTAAGTATCTTAAAAATTATTTAATATGGAGCAGTAAACTTAAGATAGTTGTAACCTGTCACTATACTGCATGATCCTACAAACCAGACGATGACAAAAGCTCACAACAAACAAACAGTTTACGCACAGTGATATCTTTTTGTAGCTCTGCAACCTCCTCAGAAATGTTTGGATCTTTCTCTAGCTTTGGGGCAACCCCATCCTCGTTCCCGCTCCCCCGGTTCTTATATCTTCTGACCGAGGAATCTCTAAGGGCTTGTTCATCTCTATAGCTGAATGCTTTTCTGAATTCCTGGATCAGTTTGCTTGCAGAGCAGTAGGACAAAGGGACATGTTTCATGAGACAATAGCAAGTTCAGACACTTTTTTAGGGTGTCCAGACACATAAAGTTCACTAATGAGGATCAGTGTTTTCTTTTCTCTTAGACCTGCACCATAAATGTTCAAGACACTTACTCCATTTGATTCCATTCATAAATTGAGCACTAATGGCGACTATTGAAATATCAGACTTTCATTATGTGTGATGTTAAAGTTAAACTGAAATACTGTGCACATTTGCACAAGTAGCATCTTTATCTTATGTCTCATTTTCAATTCCCCTATTTTCTCTTTTGGATTTTCATAACAATATTACACACTTAGTCTGTGAGGTGGGAAAGCATTGAGGAAACATGGTGCACAAGCAGATGCACATTCAGAATGTATACAATTAACTATGCCCTTGCCCATGTTAAGCATTCTTATTAAACTGAATGGAAAAAAGGAAAATTTATACCATGTATTGCACTAAAAAAAAAGTGCAATGGTTATTCTCATTACCCAATATGTCATTTCCTCCCACCATGAATAATTATGTGCAAGTGAACAACAAGTAAGAGCAGGACAGCTGTTCAATAAGACATTAAGACTGATCTAAAGCTCATCTGTACCAAACGTTTGTCCAGGAGCTTCCTAACCAGCTGCACCTCTGCTTTGGGGATCCTTGAGTGTCACTGCCTTCTGCTGGTAGGATAAGAAACAACAGTTGCTTCTCCTTGATCTACCGTTTTAATCCTTTTCTATTCTCACTGCCTCTTGATGAACTGGTTATCTTGTGTTGGATAAATAAGCCCCCATTCTTTCTTCCTCTTATCCCCACCCCACCCCTTACTATTTTTCTGTTGCATGATAACCTCAAGCGAGGATGCCATGTTTGTTCTGTTGGACCTGATCTATCTAAATATACCTATGTGTTTCAAAGCAGCCTGTTGTTGACTGTCTCCTTATTTCTGATTATGTGGCAAATATTTGAAATGATGTCTGATTTGACAGCAAAACTTTGTAAGTATGTCAAGGTTAACTGCAGGTCTTTGTTAAAACACACCTATCAGGATGTGTTAACCAGTCAGGTCACTAGCTGCTGCCAATGTCTAAAGCTGAAATTAAGTGTTTTTACAAAGTTGAGACAAAAAGCACAGAAGATGAATGAATAATTTGAGTAAAAAATGTATTTATGTAAGAAATAAATAGGAAAACTTGCTGTACTAGTTCAACTTGGAAAAAAAGAAGAAAAAAAAACCTTCACTTATGTTGCTTGAACAGTCAAGCAACATAAACCGGAGGCTCCATCCTCAGGTTGCTCAACTGAAGGCACATTAACACGTATTTGGCACGTTGTATTGATTCATCTGCTCACTTATATAAAAACAATCATTCAGAAACAAAATGGTCAAAACATTTTTAGAAAATACATTTTTGTTGGGCAGACTCAGAGACAAAAATACCTCCAAACCACTCCATAAAGCATTAGCTTAGCCTAGCAAGCAGCTGGACAGATGAGAACAGCTAGCATAACCGTTTAGCTTAATAAGAAAACGCTTTGGGGAAAAGTAAAGGGTTGGGGAAGTTTTAGGTGTTCATAAATAAGCTTAAGGAGCTTTACCATTCTATAGTTTTAGGTTCTAACACTGAAAGATATTTGTAGGTGAATTAAATTGAAATAGCCATTTGTATAAGCAATTTTATGCTAAGTCGGTTTTCAAGTTGGCTTCACGTGCTAACAAACAGCTAGGAATATTCAACATACAGACTAACTAAGGCAAGACCATTTAAAGTGTTTAGTATTTTATTCTTTCTCCTTAAGGGACTTAAGAGTTAGGGGATTTAGGTGTTTATAATTAAGCTTTAAAAAGGAGCTTTAACTTGCTTTAATTTTTAGTACTGAATTACATATTTTCATGTGAACTAAATCCAAATAGCTATTCAGCAATTACGCCAAGTCAGTTTTGAAGGTGGCTTCATTTGCTATCAAACAACTAGGAATATCAAATATAAAAACTAGCCAATGTGTACTATATGACAAGACCATTTAAGTTTTCTAGTCGACCCCCCAAAAGAAAGTGGAGAGATTTGCTTTGCAGTATGCCCTCACTTAAAGCCTTTATGCTAACTTAAGCTAAATATATTTGACAGCTCTGTAGGGCCACTTTGCACAGACACAGAGTAGTATCAGTCTTCAGTTCTTGGCAAGAAAGTGACAGGTCATTTCCCATGATATGAAGCCCTTCCATTAAGAACTGGCACCATATCCGCACTTGAAAGGATTTAACTCAGTTTCCTTCTTTGATTTTGATATTTTGTTCCACATAAGTAGAAAAAACAAAAAAACAATCACAACTGGTATCATCAACAATGTGCAAACATTATGAACCTCAGAAAACCCAGGTCAGGTCCACTAAATAAAACATCTCCAGCCTCTCGGGCCACAGCTTTCAACTGAATCTGTATGGACAGCTAGAGAGTGCTGTGTGATATCAGATTCCCTGTGCTGTAGCTAAAACTACAGTGTAAACCTTCACAGCATCTATCCTTTATTCAAAAAGATTTGGCAAGTCAAATATGCCTAAATCCAGAAGCTGGACCTTTCTTGCGTGCCCCTCTGCAGGAGCTGGTGATGCTCTGGTGTCCTTTGCTGGCTGCCAGCCCTCGTTTCTGACCTTTCTCTGCCTGACCTTTCCCTATACGGCTGCCGAAGAGGCTGCCTCTCCGAGTGGGGAAGACTCCGATGTTGGCGGGAAAGATGCAACGGAGGCGGCGGAGGTTGGTGCTGTCTTTGAGGCGCAGTAGCCCGTCTTGGGGGTTCATTGTGTCTTCTTGGACGCTCTGTGTAAATTTTGATAGGTTCTTTGTGTCTTCTTGGAGGCTCGGTGTAAATTTTGACAGGTTCTTTGTGTCTTCTTGGAGGTTCGGCAGGGTCATGGTGAGAAGTTTCCTGCACTGGCCTCACAACATTAATCTATACAAAAAAAAAAATAGAGACTTATACAGGATCACACCACCACGAGATATACATTTTTAAGACAACACAATTTGTATCTGAATTGAAGACTCACAGCTCTGGTGTAGTGTGCAGGTCTCTTCCTGGCTGGACAGCAGGGCAGGCCCAGGAAGGAAACACAGGCAGCGAAGCAACGCGCAGAAAACACTAGCTGAATGAAACATGTCACAATCAGAGGCACCCAAAGGATCAGAGTGGTACTCTGGGGAGGAAAGAGGAGAAAAGTTGGTAGAAAACACTAGCTGGATCATTCAGGGCTTAATGCAAAGCAAGAGTGCTTAAAAAGCCCAGCATAAAAGGGATGGATGAATAATGATGTGATGCAGAATCTTGTTTCTTCTCAGAAAACTAACGCAACCAAGTCTGGGGATTTCAGCTTGCAGAGGAGAGTCTGCACTGTGAATAAAATATGCAGAGTAAAACATATCCAAGTGTGCATAGCGCATTTAAGATATAGGAGCTGCTTTTTTGTTTTCATGTGTACGTTTACTTTTAGACAACAAAGAGAATAAGAAGTTCAACAACACCAAGTTTGGTGCATGCTTTGAAAATCCTGATAAAATATGCAGGAAGCAAGTAGAACCATCATTACTGTAGCCCGTAAGTAACTATGACGATCAGAAACTGAAGTTTCTGAAGCTCACGGTGCCGTGATGAAATCTGCCCTCCTGCTATCATACAAGGGGTTTATTCTTGCTCATGTGGTTCTGAATTAACAGGAGGATATGCAGTCTCTGTAGATAATGGCAAAAAAGATATTCACTCTTGAGTTGGAACCCAGTTTAAACTGGTTTATTGGCAACTTTACTTGGAGGTAAAACAAGCCGGGAGCCTACCTGAAATGATAATCCCCCTCACTTCAGGACAACATGATAAAGTCTATCAATCTTTTCCACGTAGTTTTTGTCATCAAGCTCAGTGTGAGTCATTTAATTAGAAATAAAACAAAACTACAAGCCAAGTTACGAAAGAATTACAAAAATGACCTTCGATGTTAGCTACATGATCATTTAGATGGTGTATCATTGCTGTTTAAGCTGGAAAACACAACTTTTTACCAGATTTTACCCACAATTTCCAGGAAATAGCGTCAGTCGGCAAAGACAACAGGAAACAGCTCTGACTCTTTTTGCAGTGTAAAAAGTCCACACTGCAAAAGGTGGATATAGATATATAAAATAAAGGCCTTTATTATGTATATCTACGAAAGTCATCACCTCCATGACTAAATCCACATCTGGTTTTTTTTCGTTTTGGCGGATTTATCAGTCTGCTACAACTGCTAGAACAGTCTGCTGTCCCCTCGTTTGTTTACACCATGAGTCCCGCTAGAGTCCGTGAGTTTTTTGCAAGTTCAATGCGATCAGTTAGCCTCAGTTGGTCGTGTTGTCTATGATCCCTGATCTGGCTCAGTTGTTAAATGTGTGATACCCAGTCTTTAGTCGTCATTAAAAACAATCTTCCGAGGCCAGTCTGTTAGTGTGTACTCCAACACGACCTTCGAAAGTCATGTAGTGTGTCCCCAGCCATAGCTGCATATAGCTGAACTAGCATGACAAGACACTAACAGCTTGGCTAAATATACTTGAGTTAAACACAAGCACCCCATAGAAAAGTTATTAAATTGTAGGTTTTCTTGTGATTAAGAAAAAATGCCTTTTTCCTGGAATATGTTGCAACCCCAGTTCTAAAAAAGTTGGGACGGTATGTTTAATCTATTTAAATAAATACTGAAGTCAATGATTTTCTAATCTCATAAACCCATTTCATTCCCAATAGGACATAAACAACATATCAGATGTTGAAACTGAGACATTTTACCATTTCATGACAAATATTAGCTCATTTGGAATCTGATGGCAGCAACACATCTGTAAAAAGTAGTTCCAGGATACACCAAATGTTTCCTATTGGTTAAAGGTCTGGACTGCAGACCGGACTGTGTTTTACATGTGGTTTAGCATTGTCTCGCTGAAAGAAACGCTGTCTGGATGGGAGCAGATATCGCTCTAAAACCTCTATGTACTTCTCAGGCATTATCTGCAGGACACGGCGTCCATGATTTCCAAAACGAATTTCAGATTTTGATCCATCTGACCACTGAACGGTTTTCCGCCTTCCTCAGACCATTTTAAATGAGGACAGCGGGGATTTCTGGCTTCTTCTTTGCATGATTGAGCTTTAACCTGCATTTGAGGATTTCACGGTGAAGGACGGGAGGTGAAGAGGATTCAGGTGACAGAGAGAGTCTGTTTGTACCGCAAATGCAATAATGAGACAAGTTAAGCATTACAAAATGATGGAAAGAAGAGAAACAACAACAGCTGAGGGGAGCCTACATCTGTTTACTGCTGGGTTTGTAGTATTCACCGCTGAAATCCGACTTTGAGCAATAAAATCCTACATTTGCTCCTCTATTAACCCCTTGTTTGAAGAATAAATCCAGCTTCAGGACGCTTAACTAACAAACTGTCTACTACACGTTAAGATGCGGCGGAGCTGCTGATGTGTGGCTGCAGCTGTGAGGTTGAGTAGGTCTGACAGTCCATCTGTAGCACACTGGAACAGGACACAGCCTGAAGTGTCCGGACAGGGTCAGGTCAGCGTTCCTGCCACCAGCCCATCAGCTGGAAAGCGTGACGACTTAGTGGCTGAGTAGACAGACGCCGAACCTCCCAAACACAATGTATTCCCTCTCATACACACACCAGCACAAAGAAGATGCTCTTAAGCTGCCTGTTAATACCATATTCCCAGCAAACAAGGGATTTCCCCAGTATGTCAATAAGTTGTTTACCACGTCTGCTATTGGCTGCAGCCATGACGTTCTCAACAAGCTGTTACCAGGACTTTTATGGTGATAAAAAGATGTGAAAATCTTCCATTTTGGTTCTACAGCTAACCTTCCCTTCCTTCACATCTGTTAAGGAAGACATTAAACATGTGTCGTGCATGTTCGCACACTCACCGGCCACTTTGAGGTGCACCTGTTTAATTGCTTGTTAACACAAATAGCTAACCAGCCAATCACGTGGCAGCAGCTAGTCACGTACAGTTGTCTGCAAAATTATCCATCCCCTTCTATTAAAGACAAAAATTTTAATAGCAATTCAAATAACTGGAGACTGAAAAAAGTAATGATAAATATACATTTGCTAAATTATAATTTAGTGATATAAGACATTGTTTCTTAATTTAATTGAGTTGAAAAAGTAATATAAAAACAAACAAACAAACAATACAGTCCTGGACCAATGAGAGCACTTTGCTGATGAGCAGTGGGCCAGAATACCTGTGGACAGGTGTAGAAGTCTGATGGAGGGTTACAGAAAACACCTGATTGCATTGATCGCCTCAAAGGATTGTTCAACAAAATATTAGCTTAAGACATAATGTATATTAGATTATCATATTTTTTGCTTGTTTTTTAAAACAAATTCTATGAACCACAATTCAAAAACAATGTCATGATTTTCATAAAATTGTTATATATTATTACTTTTGTCAGTTTCAGCTTATTTCAGTCACCGCGGGGTTTTTTTCCTTCTTTAATGGGAGGGTAGGAATAATTTTGCAGACAACTGTAGACACCATCAGGATGACTTGATGAAGGTCAAAGTGAGCATCAGAATGAGGAAGAAAGGGGACTTTGACCGTGGCATGGTTGTTGGTCTGAGTATTTCAGGAACAGCTGATCTACTGGGATTTTCACACACCACCATCTCCAGGGTTTACAGAGAATGGTCTTCAGAGAGTGATCCGCAGCCTGTCTGCTGACAGAAAAAAGAAACGATGTGATCACATTACAGCTGTTTTGTCCTCTGTACACTGCTTTCCCATCTGTTAAAGAATCCATTTAAAATTTCTTGCTTTTAGGTGTCCTAAAGGCACGGCGCCATCTTATTTATCTGAACTCATCGTGAGTTCCAGCTGTCTTCGGAGGAGTTTTTTTTTGCCAGGAACGATGAGGTGACCTGGTTTTTCCAAACTGACAACTCATAAGTTGCAGAGGACCCCGAGATTCCACATTCAAACATTACGGGACATCTGGACATTTGAGATCTATGAATCAGCTACTACTGAATGTTCCTAGATCCAGATTAAAAAGGTAGAGGCGATAATCTTTTAGCTGTAGATCTTAATCGGTGGAACAGCTTTTTATGCCAAAGCGGCTCAGACCCTTCACCATTTTAAAGTGTTGTTGAAAACACGTTTAATTTCACTGGCTTTTAGACCTGGTGGAGTAGCTTTAACTGGTTTTCTCAACATGAAAGCTTTGGTTTGTATTTTACCTTTTCATTTGTTTCTATTTTAATCTAAATTCTTTTAAATAATTTACTCTGTATTTTAACATTTTGATCACCGTCTTAGAAATTGTTTAGTCTTTATGCAGATCCAATCCAGTAGAGCACCTTTGGGATGTGGTGGAATGGGAGATTCTCATCATGGATGTGCAGCAACTGTGTGATGCTATCATTTCAATATGGAAATAAAATTATAGAGGAATGTTTCCATCACCTTGTTGGATCTATGACATGAAGAATTAAGGCAGTCCTGAAGGCAAGGTGGACTTAATAAGGTGGCTGGTGAGTGCAGCCTAGCTTATGTTTTAAACCATGGTATGGTTGAACTGGCTTTTGAAATAACATCCATGCAAGGCTGATGTTTCTCCAGGACCTTTAGCAGACATACAAGGAAGGTTTTAATACCCGACTGTCCAGTCCAGGTTTACCTCCTTCAATTTATATAAAACAATCCTGGAAGGCTGGATAAAAATACATGTTTTTGAGCATTACAGAACGTAAACCTCTGCTAGCAAACCTAAAAATAGAATGACGAGGCTTTATATATGAGGATTACATGAGATCTTTAAGTTACAGCGATCAGCGAGTCAACAAACCAGCTGCTGCATTAATCTCAGCATCATAATATACTCACGTAGATGCGCGTGGGGTCAAAAGGGCACTCGTTGGTGACACTGGAGTAGCCAATGGCATCGGGAAAGCGGCAGTGAGTCAGGAGGCTCCGCCCACCGTGAATGATTGCCCTCACCACCGACACAATGAGCCCGATGGATGAGGCTGTCGCCATGAGCGCTGAAACCAGACTGACTGCGAACAGAGTCCACGTCTGGGGGGAGAAAAGAGACACACACACTTGAAATAATCATGAAAGAAAGTCTCGATGGCTGCTGTGATAAAGCTTTAAGGCTCCCTGTTGGGAAACAAGGGCGTCTGCAGCAGTAAATAGATAAAAGAGTAAACAACATCAGATGTTTTGACATGTCATAGCAACAAGGGGGACAGGTGTATTAATGAAAGCTGCTTCCCATTTTTTTTCCTGTTACTGTCCATGCTGACTCACTTAGAGGATTTCTGGGCACTAAATGGAAGAGAGCCATCAGTATTTATCATCTTGGACATGTTTGCTGTGGGGAAAAAAAACAGGTCTGCACCGACATAAAGTAGCTTTAAGGCAAACATTAAAACAGAGAAGCGGGACAAATAATATTGTCCATTCTGTAAAAAGCTTGTAGAAGTTTGGGAAAAATGATGGTGGGGGGTTTGTGCGATTTAAAGATTCATTATGGGTTTATTTATTAGGAGCAGGCCATACATGGCTGCCTCTCATTATCCTTCTTCTGACTTTCTAGTTTTATTCTAATGATTTATTGCGTAAGGGTTTTATGGCGTGTATAGGCAGATAGTGTTCAAATATTTCCTGCTGGATTAATAAAGGTTGTATTATCTTTTTTCAATCCTGCATTGTTTGGAGAATAAAGCTGCAGGTGAAAGATGCAGTACTACATGTGTCCAGCAGAGACAGCGTAGCTGAAAATAAGAGCAAAGGCTTTGATTTAGGGGCTTTAAATACCATCTACAGCTCCTCTGTTGTTGCTTTTTCTGCTGCTATCAACAAAATACCAAACATCTTATTCCTAAAATGGACACACTTAATTCCTCCAGCTTGATTTTTGTACTTGCATTCCCACAAAAAATGCTAGTGAAGGAAGTGAGGTATTTAAATGAGACATAGTCTCATAATGATGTCAATTAAAACATGATGCAGCGCTAATGAAATATTTATTCATCATTTCTGTCAGAGTAAAAGGCGTTTGTGACCTTTTATACATTTACTTTTGTTTGCAATGACGGATTAACAAGTCATGCCTCCTTCAGATGTCGTGGATGCTGTTAAGGTTTCCTCAAAGGAAACACTGGAGTATCCTTACTTATGGCTCATTCAGGAGGAAAGAAAACACAAGGGGACATTATTGGAGGAAGCAAGGAAAAGAAAGGGAGAAAAAGAGAAAAGGACAGAGCAAGAGATAAGACTAGAGTTTAAATCAGGCTGAATCTCTCAGATGTACAAACAGGTAGAAGTTGAGTTATCTGTGACAAACCGCTTCGCAAAACTGTGGAACGATTTCACAAAAGAATGTTCCTCAATGCAATACTGCAAAGACTTTGAAGATCCCAACATATACAGTGTATATAATCAAAAGATTCAGCAGAAGGAATCTCTGTGCGCAGGGGGGCAAAGCCAAAGGTCAAAACTGAATGCTTGTGATCTTCGGTCCCTTAGGCAGCACAGTATGAAAAACAGACGCGATCCACTGCTGAAAACCGCTGCATGGGCTCAGGAACACTTCCAGAAATCACGTCTGTGAACACAGTACAAAAGCCTGCATCTCTGATGGGATGGGCTTGCATTAGTGCCTATGGTGCAGGAAGCTTCCACAGCTGTGAAGCTCCATCAACGCTGTAAAGTTCATGGAGGTTTTAGAGCAACATCTGCTCCCATCCAAACGTCTCTTTCAAGGCCTTGCAGATTTCAGCAAGACAATGCTGAACCACATACTGCATCCATCACAACAGCATGGCTCCACAGGAGAAGAGTCCGGCTGCTGAACTGGCCTGCCTGCGGTTCAATGATAAACATCAACCTGGAACTACTTATTAGAGATGTGTTACTGCCACCAAATTCAAAGTGAGCTAATATTGTCCATCAAATGGTAAAAAATGTCTCAGTTTCAACATCTGATATGTTGTTTATGTTCTATTGTGAATGAAATATGGGTTCATTAGATCTGCAAATCAATGCATTCTGTCTTTATTTACATTCGACACTTTTTTGGAACTGGGGTTTAATTTATATCATACATTATGTCCAATAGCAAAAGATGCATTTCCTAAGGAATCTTTTGAGTTTACAAAAGACGAGACGAGGGTACATAAAGTCATTAGACCTTTAAAAAGTCACTTCAAGTACAAAAAAAGAGATCAGAGACGCTGGTAGCGAGTACATCCTGTACTTGTGATAAAGGTTTGTATCAACATACATATAAAGGAGTGTTTTTATTCACGCCTTGAGATGCTCAATGAATAATTAAGATGAGACGGTTGGGGAGCTGAAGAACTGCCCGTCAGCCCTTCCTGTTCCGCTTCATGAAGACTCGCCCACAAACGGGGTGAAGCAGGGTGTGGTTTACGGAGCCTAAGCTTACTCTTTCATTTCTGCCGTCTGCCTCGTCAGTCTCGTCTGAGCAGCCCGACAGCTGACTGAGTAAACAGAGGAGAGGCTGCGCTGCACAGACTGGAGGCAGAGAGGGTAAAAAGAAAAAACAGAAGCTATTCCAGCTCTACCGGCCTGAGTTGAAACATCTGAGGCAACATGCTGGTTTTCTTTACATCATGAGACAGAGAGACCAGAAAGAGCAAGACGTGAGCCAGACTAGCAGAAATAAGCAGAATGTTATGGAAATACTGGTTTGGTGTGACGTGGGTGAATCAATCAGAAGAAATAAAAGCAAGAAGTGATACTAACCAGGGATTTGCTCTTCTTGTTTTTAGACAGGACAATAGCCAGAACACCAACGATAACCCCCTGCAAAGACAAAACAGAAAATTATTAACAAAAGAAGAAAAAGAAGAACACCTCCTCTGCCGAGGGCAAATTCAAATACTAATATCTATGCACCCCAAAATTTAAATGCTCTTCCTCTGGCTACGTTCCAGCTCTACATTAAGTGGTTAGTTGGTATCTGTAGTTTTTAAGTGGTCTGTGCCAGCAAGATTATACATAACTGCTCTAGTTCTTGACTGGGCAAAAGAAAAAGAAACAAAAATGGTATGATTACACATAACAAGAAAGATTTGCCTTCAAGTTTTATATCTAATCCAACCGAAATGATCCATTATGAGATTATGGAGAAAAAAATACAAAAAAAGAAAAATGTCACAGATGTATTTAATCAAAGTAATCGTTGTGTTGTGTTACATCATTCATCTACAGGACAAAAGCATCAACAAAAGCTAAATATAATAAAAGTTGAAGAGTAGAAACTGGAGGTGTTTTATGAGCTGTCGAAGCAGAAGAATGCTGCAACATTCCCTCCATACCTTTTAGAAAGATCCAACTCCCACCTTGACACGGCAGAAATGCAACTTATACTGGTCTCTGCAACACTTACCAACAAGCCCGTAGTGAGAGCGAACACATTGGAGATGGCGTACTCCATGGCCCGGGCCTGCTTGTGCAGGTTTATGTGTCTGAGCACCACGCCGTGCACAAGCGCTCCCAGCAGGAAGTTAACGTGACCAATAAGGATCGCGCTCAGGCCCATCTTCATCAGGGTTTTGGGCTCCTCCAGGCTGGCACAACACACTCCTGAGAAGAGAGAAAAGCTTTCATATAGTGTTGCATCATCCATGTTGTATTGATCAGAAACACGGCATCCAGGTCAAAAGCCCAGCAGAGATGTCACCTGTGTTAATGATTGGCTGCAGAGAACATAGTGTAGCTACAGTACAGGCCGTTTGAACTGAGACGGTCCAAAACAAGTGTGGCAAAGTTGAATTAAAGGGAAATATCTAATGCTACAATATACTCAAATAAAATAGCGAGTATTTAAGACAAATATCTCCTGAAATTGACCTTACAAGTAATCAATATTCCAAACTGACCAAAATAAATCTGTTTGAGGATAAATACAACATGGAGGAGTTCCAATTTTGCTAATCTATTAATATTGATTCAGTTTGTTTCCTTCTGGAAAGTAAAAGTTCCCGCCTCCAGACTAAAAAAAACAGTTTGTTTATCCAACTAAGAATGGCATTAGAGAATTGAACTCCAATTCAATGTTTTAGCTGTACAGTCATGTACATGCACTTTTACTTAACCCCCCTTAAAATGTGCATTATAACCAGACATCTGCTTTGCACTTTATTTATTCTAACTGTGATGGTCTCATCCCTTCTAACACCTCATGATATCTTTACTATTGTTTTCTTTTACTTTTTTTGTGACTTATTTTGTCTTTTATGTGCACTTTTACCACTAAAGTACTTTAATTTGTTTGCATGCTTTATAATGACAATTAAATGTAATCTTTACACGTCAAAAACAGTTTCACAACGTGATCCCTGGGGAATTCTCACTCTCACATTCCTCCTGTGACACATGCTACATGCAGAGCTGACAACTTTCACTCTTCAAAGCTGCTGGACGAGATATTTAAACCGTGACAGACATTTTTAAACCAATGCGAAATATCCTGGTCTGACAATGTTCTCGTGAAACACTGCTTAAGTTTTTTTTTTTTTTAAACTGCTTCATTTATCTGAATAACAGAGCTGTCTCCGCAAAAAATGTTGCAAACATTGTTAAAAGTTTTTTAAAAAAACAGTTCAACATAAACTTCGCAGGTGTAGCCTTTAATTACCTTTACTGGCCATGTCTGGTAGGTCACCATTCGTTTTAAATGACGGGAAGTCCTCTGTGTGCAGTTCATCGAGCCGTTTTCGGCTCTCCTCACAGCGAAAAACTCAGTCAGGTGTTTTGACAATTTGGTATCCCCATTAGAATGACAAACGCTGGATTAGTGCGCATGTGTAACACAGACAATTACGATAATGCGCATGCGCTTAACTGAATCCATATATCCAGCTCGCAGTCGACTTCTGAGGCGCCGACTGAGGGAATTCCGTAGCACATTGTTGAATGAAGACTTATCAGATAACTTATTTAAAACACTTCATTATTTTTTAAAGGTTTGACATTAAATACAGTTTATTTTCTAGAATATGTATAACATTTAGACAGGAAAAAACAACCATTCAAGCCCTTATGAAAGCCCAGTGGAATATTGCTCAAGACCGCTTAAAATATTACAAGAAATACAGAATACAGAAATGTAAACTGGCTCAAAACTTTTGCACAGTACTGTATAAATGTTTGACATACATTCTAGCTAAAATGTAGGAATATTGCCAGACTTTATATCAAATGTGCTCTGTAAGTGCTCTTAAACTAATTAATCACAGGTTATTATGGCTCTGACATCCTTGCAGTGTTTCCTGAGCGGCCTGTCAGCCATCAATGATTGGGACTTTTCTGCCACCAAGTGGAGATGTTATGCTACTGAGGAAAGACATTGAGGCAGGTCATACTCATGAGTGAACAGTTTTCTCTGGTAGTATCACAATGGGACAAATATTTTATATGTGCTTTAAAGGGAACACAAAAAGAGTCACGAATCATGAATTGATATGCAGCTGATCAGTTCTTTATTAAATGATACAGCCACAATAAATAGTCTGGAACAGAAATGTTTATTCTTCATGTGAAATATAATTCCAACACAATCAGAGAACATTTACATTAGATTATAGAATTAAAATCAATTAACAAAATCGTCCTTTTTCAAAGGTTGTCTTTTAAGATTCAGTGTGTAATAATTACTGATGTCTAGTGGAAAAGATGGGCATAGAAATGTCTTCAAATGCCAATCACAGATGTGAATGGATGGTGGCTGTCAGTAGGCACATTTTTCCAGACATAAACATCTGTGAGTGGATCTCGTGGCTTCAGGTGCAGCAATGACTGCATTAGAGGTGACTACTTCAACATTGTGTGCACGTGTACTGTTTACTTCTATGTGCCATCTCGGTGCTGGGTTCTCACTGCGCACACAAAGTTGTTTGTCCATTCAGAGACACCGTAGTAAAAATGGTGACATACATATGTCAGCTGCCATGTATGTGGATCCACAGAAAGCAGATATAAATGGCTCATTCTAAGAAAATAAAAGCATAACCGTTATTTTTAGTAAAGCGATTAAATACCAATAGGAACAAAGTTTTTATTGGGGCATGAAATTTTTCTGTTATTGACCTTTTTGATTTTGTTACATGCTGCATCTTGAACCAATACTCAAAGACCCTTTTGTGCATTGAAAGAACTTACTGGTCCTTATCTATTTTTTGTATGTTCAATGAATAAATCAGAGGGACCCTTTCTAGATCTGGTGGTATCAATGCTACCTTTATGCTTCAGATTTGCCACCCTGGAAGCTATCAGATAGAAAATCTCACAAATGTTGAGCGCAACACACAGGACAGATGCCCCCACCATAAAGTAGGTGAAAACAGTCTTCTCCGTTGGGCGGGATATGTAGCAGTCCACCAGATTTGGACAGGGACTGATGTCGCATTGGACCTTCCTCTGCAGCTTAAAGCTGTCGTAGATGTAGTGGAGCAAGTAGAGAAAAGTGATCTCAAATCCGGTTTTCATGAAGAGACTCATCAGGTAAGTCCACCACAGGCCGCCATGCTTTTGTCCTGGGTTGTGGTACAGTCGAGTGGTCTCGCCGTGCTTGGCCTGGTACTTACGTTCCCGCTCTTCCCGATAAGCCACATGAAGCACAACCATGAAGGAAGGGCAAGTGACAAAGATGAGTTGAAGGGCCCAGAGGCGGACGTGAGAGATGGGGAAAAAGTAGTCGTAGCAGATGTTTGTACAACCTGGTTGCCGGGTGTTGCACTCAAAGTGTCCCTGATCGTCACTCCACACCTTTTCAGCGGCCACCACGAAGACCAGCACCCGGAAGACAAAGACCACCGATAGCCAGATCCGTCCAAAGGCAGTGGAGTACTTGTTGACTCCACTAAGAAGACCTTCGAGAAACTTCCAATCCATGAGATCACCTTCAGTTGACTTTAACTTGAGAGGATTTAGAAAATGGGTTGCTAGAACAGATTAAAGAGACAAAAAAAAACAAAATTTGATCAAAGAAATATTGATTTTACTGAGTGTAAATCAACAGTGAGATCAGCTTTGATTTCCCCAGCTGCCTGTTTGGAAAAGTTTGACATTTTGAAGACAGATCCATTCATTTATATACGGACCAACTGCTTGTTCAACTCATAAAACCTTGCAGAGTACAGACAGTGAAGCTAGAAATCCTCCAAAGTTTTCAAACTTAGAGACATTTTTAATCAGTAGTGCTCCTAAATGCACGCTAAGTTCTGCCTTTAAATCTCATGTAATACTGTAGGGCTTTGTATTAAGTGTCAAACATAAATCATACCTTGCAAATTCTGGTCTTCTGCTCAGTCAATCATGTCCATTTCCTCAGACAAAGACTTACAACTGGTATAAGCTCAACAGGCAGCTATGGTAAACCTCTCTTTTCCGATATTGACAGGACTGGCCAATCATCTGGAGGTGTGTCTACTATATGCACCCACCTTAAATGTCCCTTAAACATTCAGCTTTTTATGATAAACTCACTATTCGTCAGCTCCATCTTATCTGAAAACATATACAGCATCCCCGTAGACAATGTCTTCCAACCGATTACTTCTATCACCGCAGTATTATAATGAGGCACCCCCAATAAAAATGATAAAAAACAGCATAGAAAATGGCATAGAAACCATAAATACATGATTGATTTGAAGGAATTTGGTTACTAGGTGTGACTGTGCAGGTTCACAATGTTAATACAGTAATAAGCTGTACTTTTACATAAATGTGTTTGTTTGCTCTAATCGTTTCTTATCAGTTCTCCTAGGAAACTGTGAAGTGGAAATAAGCCCACTTCAGCCTTGTCAAATCCCTAATCACAATATAGCAGGCCAACACCTCAAATTTGTTTGCTGAAGTAAAATGCAGCTCTGATATGAGAGAACTGGTGCAGCACTCACCGCCTTATCAGCAGGCTACACTGAGTTTTATGACGCTGTCCTTTACAAATCTGAGCTTGATCTGTTTTTCTGATTTTGAAGGAATGTAGGACGTGGTTATTTGCTATTGAGGTGGTCTGAAACTTAATGTAGGAGTGGTGTTTCCGTTTTAACCCTCAGAGGTCAAACCCTGCAGCTCACAGTTAAATAGCTACTGTTCTAAGAGTGCTTTAGGTTTTTAAGAGTTAAGCTCTCGGCTTATGTGACAATCACTTTCCTAGACATAATGGGAGGGAAAGATGTGTGGTTGTCTCTCCTGGCTCGGTTTACTCTCAACTGCATCCCAAATCCTGCAAATGTAGAGATTTTAATGGAGCACTATTTCTATGATTAACTTAACCTTTTTGTAACGTTTCTTTTAAGCTTGAATTCTAAACTTGATCATGTTTTAATCTCTTGTCTTTTGTTAATCTTGATTTTAGATATTTTTTCTTCTGTTTTCATTTGATTTCTTTTTAAAAGTTTGTTTTGTTTTAATGTACTTTTTCTGCAATGTAAAGCACCTTGAATTGTCCTGTACATGAAATGTGTGCTATTAATAAACTCGCCTCGCCTTTTTCTTAAATTTTTCTGGTTTCTAATATTTTATTGACAAAAACTGAAAAGGCTACTTAAGCCTTCTAGAAAATTGCATACCCGTAATGAAATTACTATATCTCTGCAAAAACAGGGTCTATTTCAATACTTTTGGAGTCATAGTGAAGGGAGATTTCTTAAACTGTGTAAATGTCAGTGTATTTATACGTTTCTGGTGAAGAATGAATGAAGAATGGCCATTTTGACCCAGTTTGTCACCATCTGTACTGGTTTTTGAAATCATCATATTGCTTAATAAAATTCTATGTAGTATATAATGAAGATAAATAACATGTAATTATAGAAAAGCCCATTTTTACATCATACTGATCCTTTCCAATCAAAACTTTATTACAAATCCACAACATACAGAATAAATTCAACGAAGGAACTTCAATTTTTTACAAAGAAAAATGGCGTAAAGATCATACTGATCATACTGATACTGACCCCACAGATAAACAAAACCTCATAAAAATGTGCTCAACTTCTTTAAGCTTATACATGCAAAATATGTTGCTTTCAGGAAACTGCTATGCTGTACGGTGGAGCTGAACTTGGTTTGCCCACTCCTCCGTTGCCATTGTCGACCATCTCTTCCATCATCAGCTTGTTGTATGAAGACTTTTCTTTCTCAGTCAGAGGAACTCTGGTCATCATGAAGGAGTTTTCTCTCAAGGGACGTGGTCCTCCTCGACAACTCTCGTGTAGCCTTTTCCCACATAGGTAGATAACCTCGCAGAGAGTAAGGAATATGCACACGAAGCTTGTCACCACCATGAAGATGGTGAATATTTTCTTCTCTGTTGGCCTGTGAAATACATCATTAAAGAGAGTCCGTGCTGAGATTTCTATTGTATCTTAACTTGGAGGATTTTGGATGAACTCCCTTACCTTGCAATGTAGCAGTCCACTATATTTGGACATGGCTCCTCACGACATTTTATCAATGGAGGGAAGAAAGCAGCCTCGTAGATGTAGAACAAAAGAAAGACAAACACAGCGTCCACTGTGATCTTGAAAAGCAGGCTGAAGAGGTATGTCCACCAGAGACCCCCTCTTTTCTTTCCTGTGTTGTTGTACAGCGGCGTGCAGTCCTCCCCATGCTTCAGCCGGTGCTTTCGCTCCCTGTCTTTCCTGTAGGACACATGGAGAGTTACGAGAAGGGAGGGACAAGTGACAAAGATCAGCTGGAGAGCCCACAGTCTGGTATGCGAGACTGGAAAGTAGTGGTCGTAGCAGACATTGTGACAACCGGGTTGGCGGGTGTTGCAGTCGAAGTCCTTCTGCTCCTCACCCCAAACCTTTTCACAGGCTACCAAAACAACCAACAACCTGAAGATGAAAACAATGGCAAGCCAGATGCGACCAAAGGCTGTGGAGTATTTGTTGACCCCACTGAGGAGCCCCTCAAGGAATGACCAGTTCATGATGTTGTTTTCTGTCTGGTTGGAGAAAGGAAACCCTATGAAATGGAGCGCTCTGAACTGATAGAGGCTCTTTAATATTCCACTTAATACTGCGCCCTTCTTGGCACAAAGTGACGGGGAAGGAGGAGGGATATTAAGCAAAGCAAACAGAAACTCCTTCTTTAAGTACTGAGAGTAGTGGAAGTGCTGATAGCAAACACTTCAATGGACAGTGAATAGAGACAAATAAGATCGCTGTCAGATGCTAATTTCTATAAATCAGGTTCAATTTAAGTTATTTAACCTTCCTCGGGACACTTTTGACCTTTTCTGTCTACTTTTCTTTTCATGTGGTGATGATTTGGGCTTTATAACAGCTTGGAGTGTGAATTTTTGCAGTAAGTCTTCCATTTAGTCAAATTCTTAAAATCCAGCATATTTTTCTCTTTAATGTCGTTTATACTCTGTGGGAGAATTTGGCACCCTCTGGTGATCCTGGTGGACAAAAGTGTCCCCGCACAAAAACTGCTATAAAATCGTCATACATTAATTAATTTTTTTTTTTTTTCAGAAATCCTTTAAACAACTTCTGTCCGGCTAGAAAATACCAAACTGTAAATCATTTTCAGGGTTTTAACCATTCAATTCCCAGTTTGAATATTTGAAGTACTGCCTCATTCATAAAAAAACAAAAAAAACCATAAAAACTGAAATATTTTCCATATAATAAATATTAGATGGATGAGTCTTTGGTGGTGATTAGACACTTGGATATTTCAAAGATTATCAACAAAATTCATTTGATTCTATTTGAATTTTTTTATGTAATTTCAGATAGAAACTCTCGTGACCCTTGTGGCCAAAAGTGTCCCTGCACAAAAACTGCTATGAAATCATCATACATTAAAGAAATGCCTCAGAGAGTGATGTATAACTTACTCTGTTAGATAATTTGATGATGATGTGAGTCTTAACATTGCTAATTTGAGAACTAAAGCTGCAGGTCAGGATTAGCTACAGCTTAGTTTGCAACTAATAGCTGGGTTAGCTGCTTGTTTACTGCAGTTAACCAAGGTACACAACTTAGGCAGGAAGTAAAGGTAAAGGAAAATGCTGCCAAGAAAATGTCCCCCACACCACGCCACTAGCGGTCTGAACCGTTGATACAATTCAGGATGGATCCATGCTTTTCATGTTCTTTACACCAACTTCTGACCCTGCCAACTAAATGTTGAGCTGAAATGGAGACTCATCTGTGTGAATTGTAGCCTCAGTTTCCTGTTCTTAGCTGACAGGAGTCAGCTGACCGGTGTGGTCTTCTGCTGCTGTAGCCCATCTGCTTCAAGGTTGGACCAGTAGATCTGACTGATTTAAGTATGCTTTCTATAATCCAGGGACAATCTTGATAATCAAGAGCACAAATTTGTTAAGGGTGTCAGCTATTTTTTTTCTAGGCTCTCAAAATTAGAAACAGTTTATAAATGGGATGTTACAAGAACTTTAATTCCTTTTCTATGGCTTCATATTACTAGTTCTCTAGGAAGAAGTTCCAACAAATAAAGGATTGGGTTCTGCCAATCAAACTGTCATTGGATGACACCTGGTTAGCGAATGAATATACCACGTCAGCCAGAATCAAGTATTCCTCTGGGTTTAGATCACAGACTGTAATATGGTCTGACATTGTCTGCACAAGGCTGGATAATCAAATCTAAGCATATTAGGTTACTTAGTTGAAATTAAATCGGATGGCACAAAGGTATTTAGAAATAACAATAATAGTAGAAAAATGTAGCAGTTGGTTTTGTGGCTTTGGGTGTCTACGTGCTCTGAGTGAGAGGCCCATGGTGGAGACTTATTAAAGCATCACAAAGGTAAAAATCCTTTCTTTAATAATGTTATAGGGTTCAACCCCATTGACAACAAAGATGAATTTTTCCATGTATCTTTGGAGCCTCTGTGTCCAATTATAATACTGTAAATCCTTAACCTTTCCTTCTTTTAATGCAAATATATCTAAACTGAAGCTGATTCTTGATATGTTAATATGTAGTAAATCACTATTATAACAAATAGCTACTGAGTCAGAGCCTACATATTTCAGAACATAAATGTATATATAAGCATTACTAATGTTTAAAACTTTCTACATTACATATTAAATATTTAATTTCACACGCACAAATAATTATTTTAATATTAGCTGACAATTAATGTGTTTTCAGTCAGTACAGTACAACCGGAAATCATAACTCCAGCAGCCTTCACAGTAGTGTCGAGTGAGGGGTTACAAATTGAGTCACAACCAGTCTCCACGTATTTGCATACAATATTTTCCCACTGCATAGCTGAATGACAATATGACCCCGCATCGTTAGTCAACACTCATCTTCGGACCGGGGGAAATCACTTTCTTTAGAAGGGTGGGGTGCGGACAGTGACTTTTTGTACAGTTTTAACTGTCTCCTCGATCAGTTCAGTCGGCTGCAGCTGTCTCTCCACGGCAACGAGAGGTAAGAGAGGTGCTCCGCGGTGGGACAATCCGGTGCTAGCAACTAGCTAAGTTAGCTAACTAGCGAGCTAAGTCGTTAGTCGCTGTGTCCCAGCTCCTTGACATAATGCAACACATGTTTAGCTTGGGGTGGCAGAGAAAGTAGATGTATTTGTAATAAGCGGTCCATTTAAAACAGGGCTATTTTTACACTTTTAACCACCAGGTGTAAGTTTTAGGTAAGTAGTTAGCAGAGACAAAGCAGTGTTAAGGTGTAACAGACGTTATAATGTTGTTTCCGGTGTCCTTCACAATAACAGCACCGTGTGTGTGGATATAGCTTTAAAATAACATCCGAAAATATCTTAAACTTTCATCCAAATCTGCCCTGTTGATTATTATTGTATATAGTATTAATGTGATATAAAAATAAAAAGATAGGAGTTGCTTTAAACTGTCTTTATTTTGAAGATTGCATGCATTACTTCCGCTTTCTACTTTCAAACTGGCTAACAAGATAGCAAGGCAACTATCGATGGGAGGTTTTTGTCTCCGAGGGGAACCAACCAGAGTTGACGTCGCTAGCTTAGCTAGCATTGCCTGCTAGCGAGTCATCTGTCGTTGAAGGGTTGCCAGCATGCTAATGGGGGCAGTTTAACCGCAACACACTGCAGTAAAGTCTCCTCTCTGACTCCGCTGAGGTCTGGCCGAGGTGAACTCCGCTGAGCCATGCGACAGTGGTGTGTCCCCACTGCGACCCCACGCGCGGAACCACTCCCGGGGCGCCTGTCCGCGTCCCCCCCTCCATCAGGTACTTTTTAAGCCTAAGTCAGACTATTGTGCGGTTCTGAATCTGATAGTCTTGCGTAGAGAGGTCACAAACTAACAGAAGAATAAATGTGGCTGACTTTAAATCACTGCAATCATCCCTATCAACACCATATTCGAGGCAGAATTGTCGTGAAAAATCTATTAAGTTAACTTTGTTTACTTTATCAACACATACACGTCAGTAACAACGCTGGACTTTAAATGTTTAGTCATGTTTATATCTTTCTGGTAAATTTGGCTCTTTTTTAACAGCAAAAAGCACAGCATGTTGTTGATCGTCTTTGTTTATTTTGGTGGTGTTATGAGGATGAGTAGTTATGAAGCACGCGAGGTCATGTCAGAATTACTTGATAAACCAGAGCATTTTTAGGACAGACAGATGGGAGAAGAGAAAAGATGGATAGCACCCCGAGGGGCCCCCCTCTGATGTTAGAGTTTGTGTCGTGGTGATCTTACTTCAATTCCACTTTAGACATATAGACCAAGGTTAGCCTCAACTGTGTGTGCCAAGTGTTTGAAAGGTTGCCAGAACTTTGAATGACCCACAGGTTCTTCAGAGGAGAATGCAGCCTGCTCTTTTTTATTAAGTGCAATTCTCTAAACCGGTGTTGTTTACTCTGAGTTAAAGAATGAAGTCAGATTTGCATATAAAGTATTCCTGATAAATGAAAATCTACAAAGACAGAGCAGTGTTTGACTTCAGTTGAGCATGTTGAGTATTTCATCTATTAATAATCCTTTTATAATTTATCAGTTTGCTGGTTCTGAGAGAAGCTGCACAGTCTTATCTAAATTTAATGTTGAGTAGAGATAAATATAGCTGTGTGTGTGTGTGTCTTGGTAACACATTGTGAAGTCTTTATGGTGCTGATTATCTAATGGGAAATCAACTAAGCCATGCAGCTTTTGTGTTTCAGTTTAATTGCCCGTCTCAGATTCACTTTGACAAACTCTGTACCCCAGATCCGAGGATGGAGTGCTGCGAGGTGGAGCCGCGCTACACCATCGAACAGATCGACCTCCTGCAGCGCCTGCGTCTCTCCGGCATGACCAAACCTCAAATCATCCATGCTTTGGAGTCCCTGGAGAGGCTTGACCCGGACCACCGCCCATCGCACTGTGACTCTCACCCCGCCCCGTCCAACAACGCCCCCGCCGCGGCCGCCCCGGCACCATCTTCATCTTCTTCATCATCCGCCTCATCGCTCTCCCTGGCTTCTGCCACCACGCAGACCTCTGGCCTGGACGGCGCCGCACTGTCGCCCAGCAACAGCTACGAGGCCTCACCTCCGCCTCTCTACCCTCCCAGCGTGGCAGTTCAGCGGTCGTTTAGCTACGACATGATGGGGGAAGAGGAGTGGGACCTGGAGGAAAAGGTGGAGGAGTACATGAGGTGAGAAGACAAGGGTGCTGAGCGATATCAGAGATGAATTAGTGCTGCGTGAGGCTGAGTTGGAAAGATTATAGTAAAATAAATGTAGAGTGAAAGAGACTATTATAACATCAGATAATGACAGCTAGCGTCCCCAGAGCTGCAGGCTTATTCTCCAGAATTGTAGTTGAGCTAATTCAGGTCAGGTGTGTAGGGATGGCTGAAAAAAGAGACGCATCAGTGAATAAGGTTAGTCAGAGCAAGGGCTGATGTGTTAACCACTGTGTAATGGTACTTATGCCATGGTATTGCTTTTACAGGAGAGACAGCAACCTGGTGAAGGAAGAAATCAAAACTTTCCTCAACAATCGCAGGATCTCTCAGGCAATCGTAGGCCAAGTTACAGGTACTCTCTTTTCAGTATTATGTTACTAAATAGTAATTAACTTGTTTCTTATGAAGGGGGGTTTACATTTACATTCCCGTTTGTTTACATTTTGACTCAGGAGGCAGGATTCAATATAACTAGGTCTGCACAGACTTGCAATATCAACATCGGAAAGACGTTTGACTAGAAATAGGACAGTACAGATATATTACTGAGGGCTGCATGTCCTCCAGACATAGACTCACCAGCCACTTTATTAGGTACACCTTGCTAGTACATGGTTGAACTGCCTTAATTCTTGGTGACATAGATTCAACAAGGTGTTGGAAACATTCGCCTGAGATTTTGCTCCATATTGACATGATATGGCAGCTATAGCTCAGGAGGAAGATCAGTCGTCTACCAACCATAAAGTTGGTGGATCGATTCCAGGATTCCCCCGACTACATGCCAGATTGTCCTTGGGCAAGACGCTAAATATAAACGCGTCTCCTTTTGACAAATTTTTTCTAAACAACAGTTGTCATGTTAACATTCACTCAAAATATCCGTTTATATGTAAAGATTTTGTTCCAGAAGTTCAGTCATTGCCTCCGACCGGCCATGAGAAAAGATTCTGAATCAGACTGATGTTCCTCTGCAATCCTGCAGCAGTTGATCATTGCTTCTCATGAAGCTGCAGCTGTTTGTGCGCATATATGAGCCAGTTAACGCCTGCCTTTCAGAAGCGCTAAATATAGACGCAAAAACTATCAGCACAATCAGTTCCACGTTTAGTAAATCACGTTGCGCGTGCAAAGCTGATTTATTTGCATGTACTCCTCCCAGTATTTGCGCCTTCTGGCAGAAACACCCAGATTGCATATTCATTCAAGACAAAAGCGCAAAATGCATTGTGATGCTATAGTAACAGTTATTCTGGCGCGTTCCTCTTTGCGACAGGTTGATAAATCAGCTGCAGCATGTTTTTGCGCCCGTTATCATCTTTGCGCCTGTTTTAATCCTGTGATAAATCAGGGCCTTAGTATGTAACAATAGAAGTGCTGTGTGGGTGTGTGTGAAACTGACATATAGTATAAAGCACTTGAGTGGTCAACATGCCTAGAAAAGCGCTATATAAGTACAGTCCATTTACCATTTACATGATAGCATCACACAGTTGCTGCAATCCATGATGAGAATCTCCCGTTCCACCACATCCCAAAGGTGAAATATTAGATAGAGATCTGGTGACTGTGGAGGCCATTGGAGTACAGTGACCTCATTGTCATGTTGGAGATGATCTGAGCTTTGTGACA
>JBBBVU010000018.1:5592004-5603006 GCA_037177055.1 Atherinosoma microstoma
GTTGGACGTGTTGTGTGTTCAGAGATGCTATTCTGCATATCTTGGTTGGAACTGGTGGCTATTTAACTTACTGTTTCGTTTCTATCATCTCCAACCAGTCTGCCCATCTTCCCCTGACAGAAACAAGATATTTTTGTCCAGACAACTGCTGCTCACTGGATGTTTTCTCTTTATCACGCCATTCTGTGTAAACCCTAGAGATGGTTGTGTGTGAAAATCCCAGTAGATCAGCAGTTTCTGAAATACTCAGACCAGCCTACATACCACATTCATCACCTTATGTAAATCCTCTTTCTTCTCCATTCTGATGCTCGATTTGAACTTCAGCCAATTGTTTTGACCATGTCTACATGACTAAATGCATTGAGTTGCTGCCATGTGATTGGTTGATTAGATATTTGTGTTAATAAGATTTGAGCAACTGCTTAATAAAGTGGCTGGTGAGTGTCTATCACAAGTCCTATCATGTGTTTATTTACTGCTGACGTTACATGTTCCATCTCCGAGTATTGCTCAGTTAGAATGGAAACGTGATTCATTAACACATTTATGAGTTTCTACCTTTCACCAAAAGCAAGCGACCCACCAATTATTTTGACAAAGCACAACATCGCTTTCAAAGAGGATGAGAGGGGAGATGGTTGAAGCTTGAAACTTGTGTGAATCCTGCTGTGGAGTTTAAATATAAACAGATCATTGATTGAACAAAGTGAAAAAGTGAGAACGACTTTATGCTTTCTACCCTGCCTCCTTCACTCTGTGCCTTGGACTTTCAAGTCAGCTTTTTGCATTATGAAACAGAAGCATCTGCAAGGCACATAGCAGACAGTTACACATATATTGATGAGAGACTTAACACAAAAAACAAAGAACCGTTTGGGGAGTGGAAGAGAGAACTTTATTTTTACCAAAAAGGACAATTCTGATGTTGAAAAATAATTGACAATGGTTAATTTGTGATTTTTAATAAAATAAAAGTGTAAAGACAATACCTGTCTTTACTGCTGCTGATCTGAAGGAGCCTCTGTCTGAACACTGTTGTTTAGAGGGTGTGGAGTGTTGTCCAGCTTTCTTTGGCTGTTCAGTTTCTTTGAGCCACTGATTAAAGGATCGCACTGTTTTTTTTTTTTTTTTTTCTTTAGTCCTGTGCTGATTGATTATCCAGGATGTTTTTAGAAACGGAAGTTCATATGCATTTTCTGCTGTGGATGGAAAACCGTTCCAGCAGGTTGTACAGAAAAACATCTGTATGTATCATTCCATCATTATATTATATTTATATGTATTTTTACCGTAAAACTGGTTATTAATACAATGTGTGTATTAGTTGGACTGTTTTTTTTGTGTGGAGTTTGTGCTTTTGCAAGATACTTCACCTTTTTTCTTATGAAAAAAATCTTTAAGTTGTCAAATATAAATGTCTAAAATGTGGACATACTGTATACCAAGAAATTGTTGTACATAAACCAAGGGGAAAACAAATACATTTAAAAAAAACATGCTGATTCCTTCTTCTCTGACTGATCTGCGCAGGAGGAAAGTTTTGCCTGATAAATAGTCAGAAGTAAAGTCCCTGCTGTGACAGATACAATCACCACTCTTTAATACAGTTAAAAATAGCTTCTGAATATATTAGTCAGAGATGGAAATAAACCGTGACGAACACCGTTACCTCGTGCCAGAAAACATACAGCTCCACTTGTCATTATGTCTAAATGATAGCTACCATTAGATGACGGTGGTTAGAGTGTGGGTGGGATCTGCACATATCTACACTACCACTTTAAAAGTTTGGACACACTTTTCCATTAAATCTGATGGGCTTGTGCGTCCAAACCTTCGACGAGTACTGTACATTCTTCCATTTTCATGCTGTAAATTCACTAGGAACCGATACTCTGCATGAATCTGGGATGGGATTTAGTGTTTCTATGTTAATGATGCCTGCTGGCAAAATCTTTTGAAATGTTTGTGATTAGTACAAATTCTTTCATCTGATTAGTTTTCCTACATTTGTCATACTTGTCTCTCTGTTCAGGGTTGGTGAGGCGAACATAAGAGGGATGGATGGGGAAGCAGTTTCAGCCTCATGAAGCTAAATCTGTGGAAGAAAAGTTAGAAAACAACGCTTGGCAGTAAAATGATTAGAAAATATTCTGATAGTCTCAGCCTCAGCTGAAATGCTGATGGAAAGCTACTTTTTAAAACATACAGTTGTGTAAAGAAGGTATATCATCTTTATATTCAAATGTTTTAATATTTCAGTACAGAAAAAAATCATCTGGTCCTCACCAGGTCTCAAAATGATGTAACTGTACCACCAGATAAAAAATAGTTAGTTAACTAAAACTAAAATGCAGAAGCTAAGTCCAGTCTTATTGCTTCCATAGGAATTAAGAAGGTCAGTAGCAGCCAGGTGCTGCTGATCAAATAAATGTGATTACAGTGTTTTCTGCACCATAAGGCGCACCGGATTAAAAGGCGCAGTCTAAACTACGGGGTCTATTTCTGTACTTAACCCAGATATAAGGCGCTCCGTGTTATTAGGCACATGGTAAAGCATACGTCTACAAAAACAAAAGTAACTGAAGCAAAACAGTGAGTTTAGTTGAACTTTATTCTACTATTTAACAAAACACTCACTTTTTTGAATCATTCTTCTCCCACAAATCCATCAAAGTCCTCATCTTCCGTGTCTGAATTGAACAGCTGGGCAATTTCACCATCAAACACGCCGGGTTCCCTCTCGTCATTGTCAGAGTCAGTCTCGTTGCCGGGTGGCTGTTCAGCAATGATGCCGGCTTTCACGAAAGCTCGGACAACAGTTAAAGCGGATACCTTGGCCCAGGCATCCACAATCCATTCACATATTGTGGCGTAACTCGCGCTGCCTCCCAGTCTTAGTGAAGGTGCGTTCGCCGTCTGTCATCCATCACTCTCAATGTTAAAGTTCAGAGTCCAATTAGAAAAAGACAGAACAAGTATGACTTTCTGGGAGTGTAGCATTAGAAAAGCCTCTTCCCAGCCACAGCTTAGGTTAGCAAGACTTCTGGAAGAATGTGCTCTGGATTGACAAGAACAAAGTCAAGATGTTCGATAATGATGAACAGTACCACGTTTGGTTAAAACCAAACAGCATATCGACACAAACACCTCAAACTAGCTGTCCAGCAGGGAGATGGAGGGCTGATTATTCAGGCTCGTTCTGCAGCCAAAGTATTCTAGAGTCAAAGGTGAAGCCAGTTTGTCTGCCAGATTCACTTCCAAGAGGTAAAAAAAACATATTTTGCACAGTTTGGGTATCCCAGTGGCCAAAATGGAGAGTCCACCTGGTTCTTTCCTTACTAAAACCTTTATAAAAACTGTGCTCTGTGATATTCTCATGTACTGTGGTACATTTGTATTTAGTTAGAAGAATTATTGTTATCATGGTGTTTTTCACTGTGTATACTTAAAAGTTTTTTAGGCAAGAAGAAAAATGTAATGTTTTTCTTTTGATTCATCAAATGTTACCCTGGAATTCTATTCTCTGAGGTCTTGCATTGAGGCTATGATCATGCATACTGACCTGATGGTTTTGGAGCTATATTTGATTTATTTTGGGTATGTCTGTTAAGGCGAACTTCACCTCCAACAACCCTAGGGTTTGACAGGTTAAGAGATAAAATATCTGCAGATGCCAAGGAACTGAGGCAACATAGTGGACCAAAATTCCTCAAACAATGCGAGACACTGATAGCTTCACAGAGAAAACAATTACTTTATCCATTGCTGCTAAAGGTGATTCTACAAGTTATTAAATAACGTTTTTTGTTTTTCACATTGTGCTCCTGCATTTTGCCTTTTAGTTTGTGTTAAATAATGTGTAATATGTTGTGTTTTTGTTCATCTGAGGTTTTATTACTTCATTTTTAAGACCCGGTAAGGACCAGATTTATGATGTCTTGACTGCTAAAACCTCAAAACCTAAAGAAGGAGGCTTCATTTTTCACGAAGCTTCACAGCAGATTGGCAGCGACTCTCTGCTAAGAGCCAGACATGTATTTCAAGAGTCTATTAATGGACTTCCACGTTGAATAGGTCCGACAGTGCTGTAGGTAATATTTATGTTTGCATTGCTAATGCATTGAAAGAGAAGAGCTTGTGCTTCACAAGTTGCAGCAAGTTCACATGGGAAAACTTTTTTTTCCCCTTCCTACCACTCTCCTGATAATGTACTGCACTAAATCACATGTTCTTAATTAAGGTATTGCGGTTGGGATGGCTTCATTATCTTAACGCAGACGCTGCCGCTGCGTTCCGACATAAATCAGTGCCTTTGCCATGTTAAAACGGCATGTCTGGCCTTGTGTACGCAGGCATCAGCCAGAGCTACATCTCCCAGTGGCTGCTGCAGCAGGGCCTGGAGATGAGCGACTCCAAACGCAGAGCCTTCTACCGCTGGTACCTGCTGGAGAGGAACAATCCAGGTGAGACGCAGGACACGGCGAGCGGCTGTTTTGTAGGAATTGACTTTTTACATTGCAAAGTGAAGGGGACACATATATTCCCAGGGGGATAGCAGATGCTACGTATGGGGAAGAGTTATTACGAGAGAGCAGATTAGTGCACCAAGGTTGAATGTCAGGTTAATGATGATAGATTATAGATTAGATAATGGAAGGCTTATTAAAAGGGGATAATATGTGTTGTGTTACGTGAGTGTGAACCACCGCTTGCTCATCTATCCATCATCCTCTTTGCCCTCCCTTCATCCTCCTGCATGGTAAACCCACACACCTCTTAATTCCTCACGCTAACTCCCAAGCTGGTCCTCAAAGGCTGCGAGGTCAAGGAGGGACACGAGACAAATCTATCATTTGTGAGGAAAGGTAGTCCCGTCACAGGAGATTCTAATCGATGAGGCTTCTGGTTAGGAAATGAAACCGTAGTGGGCGAGAGCGGTTCGTCTCTGCGGGCTAAAGTAACAGCTTGGGTCAGTTCTGACCTCCTCATGTCCTGACACTCTGCTACTTTCAGTTAGATTACACAGCAGCAGATGCTCACAGCTTCCCTTGTGCTGCGTCAAATAGTAAATCACAATAAACCATGAAAGGGAGTCACTTTTTCTCTACTTTTATTAGTTTAAAGAACAAAAAGAATCCAGTAAAAGAGCATCTGCTGTCTCCCTATGCTCCCCACCTAAGCCTTGCTTTAGCTCCTGTGTAGTTCTTAGCTGTGATGCTGGAGGTACTCTGGTGCTGGTTTTCATCCCTACATGGCTAACAGACTCTTTAACAGTAATACTAACAAGAATGACTTTTCCTGCGATCCAAAGCGGCCACTGTGCTTTGCTGCTTGCACGGCCTCCTATTGACCTGTCCCTCATGAATCCCAACATCAGCAGAGCTGTCAGTCAAATTGACCTCCAATTTGCAAATGCACTAAAACTCATTTGCAAGACATTTGTTAACAAATAGATGTCTCTGAAATGTCACGGCAGGTCTACAGGAGACATGGATGTTAAATGTTAAACTATAAAGCTCCAATTATTTTGCCACAGGCAGGTGTCTTTAACCTGATCCGTGGCCTGCCTTGACTATTGGTTTTGTCCTGACTGAAGGGCTGAGGTGGAGTGAAAGCCAGCACAGCGTGAGTCCCCCGGCCAGGGCCAGGGGAGGGGACAGAGACGGGACGGTAGCAGGGGCAAGTGGCAGCCTCGCCAACATCTTCCCCAACCCCAACACCAACCTGAACCCCAACCCGTCGTGGAGCAGGCAGAGGGAGCTGCTGATGCATTTGCTGCCGTGGTACACCGTTGCCGCCGCCGCAGCTGCCCAGGCCCAGCCAGGTAAACGTGCGTCCCCGCTCCGGCCTCAGCAGCATCCTGCAGAAGACGCCTGCATGTGTTCGTTCTGTCAGCTCGGAGTGCTGTTTGAAATGTGGCCGTAAAACAGAGAATTTCCACCTGTAACGCCAACAGGAAGTAGCTCTATAGCATCCATATCAGCAGGCTGCAGCTACGCATCGGTTCAGATAGCCCTGTTTGAACGTAACACAGAAACAAGTTCGTCTAGAAACTGGAAGTGGGATTGTTTCACGGAGCAATTTATTTTCTGATTTTGACATTTAACCCTTGAAGCTCTGCTAGATCACCGGCGCAACTGAACCTTATTGCTTATATCGTCAGCCATGTCTCAGGAACGGTAGAGCGTAATTGTCGGGTAAAGATGTGATCGATAGCTAACTCTTTAGGTGAAGCTTTCCAAGCTTTTATATTGGAACATGTAGTGTTTATTCAGAGACACTATATGCTAATCCACAATGGGTGATCCATGATTATTTATCACATTTTTGTAATAAAGAAAGACGGCTATCACTACCATGTTGCTAAGAGGCCTCTATTTTGATGTGGAAATTATGATAAACCTGTCAAACTTTCCACCAATTAAAGAACTTAAATTGACTATGATGTCCAATCAGGAGAAGCTAAAGATTAACAAGTGACAGAAAAGTTCTGTGTGTGTCTGAAAAGAACAAAAATAATCGTCCCTTATGGCTGGAATAAAGCCAAGAAGTCATTTGTGATTCTTGGTGGCGCCAAAAACGAGCTGAGTTGGCTTTGTGAGGATAGTAGGTAAATATTAGTATAAATAACTGTAACTAGTACAAAAAAAAACACCTAGAGGAAAAGTGTAAATATGTAAATACTGTAGTTTCTGTTGTGTTGGTTTCAATGCCAATAGTTTTTCTCCTGAAAGCCAAGACTTGAGAGAATAATACGCAAATGAGAAAAGGCTTAATCGCTGTTGATGCGTTATTCCTACAAAGTACTGTTAGTAATAAATTCAGTTGTTTTTTTGTTTGCCTTAATGATGATATATCTAATGATACATTCATTTTTTATAATTTCAGCCTCATAATCTGACAGCTGAGGCTTTCCTTAAAATGTCTTTATGTTGTCTGGGTTGCATTAAAAAACAAGCAGATCAAGAATAGCTAAAAAAAATCAAATATAATGACTTGGAGTATTAAGGGTTAAAGAATAGATAATGATATAAATTGCAGCGTACTACCAGGAAGTGGGCCCGTGAATGACTGATGACTGTCGAGGGTGGGATATACTCCAGCCGCTCTGACCCTGAACAGGATAAAAACCGCTGCAGAAAATGGATGTCTGCCAGGAAGAACTGTGAAAAATTCACCTAATCATAAATCATTCTCCACACCGTCTACTCTCTATCATCCTCAGTGCTCTTCCATCATGCTTTCATACCTTTACTGGTATAAATTCTGCGATAAGGAGAATGTAGCCAGTGTGATAATGATTTGTGCACCACTGCTACAAAACCTTGAGTTCTGCTTTTAGCCGTTTCCTAAAGTGACTGTATTTGGACGAGAAGGGAGAACACCAAATCATCAGCAAGCACTTGCGCTGGCTTGGTTAGCAGGGTGCATCCATAATTTATCTTCACCGTGATGCTAACTGTTTTTTTGTGGTCAAAGCCACTTTGTAGGTGCTTTGAAGACATTTTACTTCCTGCTGAAGTTGCCTACAATGTGGAATAAAATATAAAACTGTTAAAAAGATTAAACACTGACTTGGTGAGAGAGCTTTGATGTTTGAACTGTTGGAGGTGTCCTCCTCTCTGTCATGGGTTTATATTCAGACATTGCTTTGTAATGATGTTTAAAGAAACTTGAAGGCAAATATTTATCTAATAAGCTATAACATAGCATCTAATGCTAATTCAGGCCCAATCCCATTTCCTTCCCTCGGCCCTACTTCTCCAGCTGTTACAGCCGGCTGTCTTTGTTTGGATGGACTTCTAACTGTCAGATTTCTGCTTATTCTCTCTTCTTCAGGTGCCACCTTATCAATGCGTTCTTTGGTGAAGGAGGAACCTGATTGGAGGACGGGGATCATGGCTGGTGACAGAGTGGGGATAGTAGGTGGTCCTCTGAGGCTGCGTAGAGGAAGCAGGTTCACCTGGAGGAAGGAGTGCCAGTCAATCATGGAGAGGTGAGAAATGAGACGTGTGCACCCCATGCTGTATTCATTTCATGTTGGATTCTGAAGTCAATCCACTAGCGTGGACTCCAGAAGTGTGCCAGGGTAACCTGATGGTTTGTTTAAGAGAACCATGTGGGACGTCATCTGGAGAGAGCTGGCTTGGATGAGGGATACGATGAAGCGATGCCATGTCACTCATCATCTGTTAAGATAAAAGACTCGGATGTTCACAATGTTTATTCAAAATAATCTACAAACACACTTTATCTTTGTGGGAGAGTGAGTTGGCTCAACTTGGAAGAAGAAAGAAGTAAAAAAAGTAGAAAAGTTTTTACTTCAACGTACTGACGTCCAGGTTCAGCAAACAGCTCAGAGAAAAAAGGAATAACGTGCAAACAGTTCATGTCTCCTGTGGTGCAGTGTTGTCCTCTCTGTCTGAAAACTGTCTCTGTTTATTTGCTGCTTTAAAAAAACGCTTAAAGGGAGAAGTCTGAGAAGTCCTCACATCTTCTGGCAGTCAGTAGTTTAGTGGTGACCCAGGTGTGACGTTCACAGCTGTCGGGGACAATAAAACGTCCCAGCAGAGACGATGTATGTCCCCACTTTTTAAAAAACAAGTATCCAAAATTTGAAAACTGATTACTGAAATAACAAAGAAATTTCAAAATAAAAGAATGAATCTGAATCCATCTTTCTCCACAGAACTTTTACTTAGAAATGTTCTTAAATATAAGAGGAGCCCTGACCTGCGTGTGCACTGGTTCTAGTGGTAGAACAGGGAAACTGCAGTGGTCTCAGCATCTGTCGGTCATTGTTTATTTCAGCGAAATAATAATTATTCAATAAGTAGCCTAATCTTTAGGAAAAATAAACGGATGCGGAGCTTTAATGGTTTCAAAAATTACAAAAAACACCCGCGATACAAGAACTGAGCATTATGGATCTGACATTATCAAATTATATTTCAAACTTTGCGCTCCGACCCAGCTTCATCAGATGATCAGCTGATCTGATCGATGACATCATTTCTGCTTCCTGAATGAAGCAGCACAAGAGTTTTAGAGTTTTACTGTGATCTGAGATCTGTGTTGCAGAGTTAAATGAAGTGAATGTCCAAGTGGTTTTGGTCACCTGCATGAGACAGGAGAAAGGTTGGACGTCCCTGTCCATCACTGAGCTGCATTACATCATCCGTGCTCGATGCATCTCTTCTCCGGACCAAAACACATTTATCTCTCTGGAACTGACGTCAGATGAAAGCAGTGATGCTGGGAATGATGGTGGAATGATGCTGGGAATGATGCTGGGAATATGTGTACAAATGATGTCAATTCAAGTCTCCTTCATCTCTACAAAACGTGTAAAACCAACCAAGATAGACCAAAGAGCTTCAGGATAAAAATTCAACATTAAGGAGGAAGTTCTCTTGATTCTGTCCTTCAGCTGCAGATACGTCTCCTCTGTGCTGCAATTTGAGAAAAAAACACAAGAAAATATCTTTTTTTTTTTTCTCAATAGTTTTTCCAATCTCTTTTTTTAGGAAAAAAACAAAACTTACAAATGTCTCCCCTTGATCCCACTTTTTTACGCAGTATTTCAGAGGATGATTAAATCCTTGAATGAGTGAACTAAACAAAGATCTTCGGTTGGCTTCAAACTCGGCATGAATTCCCTCTTTCTTTCTCTCCACCACTCCGAGGACAAACAAGCAATTTACGGATGACTTCTATATATATCTATATATATATATATAAATATATATATATATATATAGTGATGTGTTGTCTCTATATCTGGTTAAATGAGAGCGTTTCTGAATGCGACTGAGCATGCTCAGGCACGAGCAGGTGATGTAGAACACGTGGGATTTATCAACAGCTGATTGCTTGTAGCGTGCGTACGACTGGCCTCCGCGCGGTTGATAAATCCCTATTTTTTTTGTACTTGCACACATTCTAAATTTCCTTCGTGGAATGAAATTTAAGAACGTCTCTACGAATGTTCGATAAACGAAGGCCCTGGAATGTACCTGGAAGCACATTGTAGCATCCGTATTTACTGAAGGAAACAGGGATGCTACACATGACATTGTGTGTGTGTGTGTGGCGTCCCGCCTCCTCTGGAGCAGCTATGACTTCTGTCTCACTTCAGTAATGTAAAATGATGAAATGAGATGCTTTAAAAAGCATCAGAAATGGATCTGATTTAGGACCACATATGAAAGCAGACTGGGTCTGACTTGATCAAATCACATTTGTGCTTTAGAGACGGACATTAAAAAGTCACATTGACTGAAGCGTGGACGAAGCTTAAGTATCTTCCCTGAATATCTGGCCTAATGTTGGTAATTCTGTGTTTTATGATAAAATCATGTGAATAGAAAATTAAATATGCAACACGTAAAGATAGCAAATTCTCATGAAAGACTTAATATGTTCAAGAGAATCTAGTCAGTTTCCTCCACACATACTTTCAGCCCTAGATTTCTTAGGTTTGGTGTTCAGCTGTGGTAAGCAGGTTCAAATCTGTCATTTAACTTTGGTTTCATTTTGCATGGAGCTATAAAAAGCTCACCAGGAGCAGCCGGAGCTCTGCAGACAACTCTTTCATGCCTGATGTCCCTTTTTTTTCTTTTTTTCTTTTTAACATCATTAAACATATTGTGAACCAGCTTCTCTGTAACATATTTGTCCCAGACCGTCTCCTCGGTAACCCAGAGGAGCACTGAGTGAGGAAGAGGAGCGAAGTAGCCTCTGTCTGCAATTGATTTCTGTATTACATGGTCGCTGTAAGTACAGTGCAGTCTGGGCACTCTGAGTAATAAGACCACACAGACAACGCTCACCAGCAGAGATTACGCAACTCTGCTGCAGTGCTGATCCTTATGAGCTAGTTTAGACTCAAGGACGATACAGTAGAGGTGAAGATGATGGGGAGTGTGTGTGTGTGTGTGTGTGTGTGTGTGTGTGTGTGTGTGTGTGTGTGTGTGTGTGTGTGTGTGTGTGTGTG
>JBBBVU010000018.1:5631929-5646079 GCA_037177055.1 Atherinosoma microstoma
ATGATCTGAGCTTTGTGACATGGTGCATTATCCTGCTGGAAGTAGCCATCAGAAGATGCTCCACTGTGCTCATACAGCGGCATTTCTGGATTGTGTTCACAAGTCAGACTGGTGAACCTCCACTCATCTTGAGAGGCTCCTGTTATACCCAGTCATGTTACTAACCAAAGTAGTTGTCATATGCTCCTCCCATTGTTTTTTGATTAGTGCCAATTACTTTTCCAGCCTTTTGGCGACTCTTCTCCAACTTTTTAGAGATGTGCTGCTGCCATCAAATTCAAACAATATTTTCAATGAAATAGTAAAATGTATCTTTTTCAGCATCTGAAATGGGAATAAAACGTGGAGTTTGTGATTTGCAAATCCTTATATTCTTTTTTTTTGTTGACATTTTACACAGCATCCCAACTTTTGGGGAATTTGGGTTTGTTCTTATTGCCGAAGGAATACATGACAACGAATAAAAACAGACACTGCACATCATTTTTTGTGGGATTTGCCAGGTCATCCTCAGTTCCTCTATGTTCTGCCACCAGAATAACTTGCTGACATGTATAAAAAAATCTCCACAAAGGGGCTTTCAGAACTGCAGTGACCCTATTCATAATCAAAAGAAAGAGTGTGTGTTCATACAAGAAGGTGGGGTTGAATAAATCCCATCATACTGACAAAGTTTGCTTACAGCAGAGCAACATCTTCCCTCCGTCTGCCTGGCCCAGCAGCGCCGCCTGACAGCTTAAATCATTCCCCCTGCCACTTTACCATTTACTTACTGATGACACAGGCTCAATGTAAACTTGTTACCTGAGAGTTCTCCCGGAGGTAACACCGGAAATAAAATTAAAACAAAGAACTAACAAGCCACAGGGCATTATGTGCAGACATATATGTCTATAAACAACTTATTGGCTTTTCATTTGGGTTCGACGAAGGTGGCCGGCTAACATAAATCAATAGTGTAGGTGTAGCAGGAAGGAGGAGAGAACTAACATAAAAGTGTGACAGAGAGAATAACCCTTGAGTGTAAATTCACTAGCTAGTGTCTACTTTTTTACACACACAAACACAAACAGGTAAAACCAGACTTGCAGAAAAATCCAAACACTGATTATGAAGGAAAACTTTATGTTTGGGTTAACAGTTTCCTCTGCAGGGTTCAGATGTGGCCTACTTACAGTCATCACGAACTACAAAGATAATATTATTTTTCAAAAGGCATAATCCAGGTTTTCTGAATTTTGGCCAGGAAGACAGATTATTAATGTAGACGTATGTTCTGTGACATGTGTCCCTGGCAGATAAATTCTACCAGCGCTCAATGCTGCATCACTTTCAGCCACAAGGAAGCAGAAACGAAGCAAAACACCCCAGCAGACGAAAACTGCCCCTAATCTCTTGTTTTGAACCCATAGATAGATCCAACAAATACAGAGTGACACTATCATCTCATCAATGTTAGCTGATGCGAAACTAGATTCTCAAAGCTAAAGTGAATTCCACTTTTGAAATACTTTCAAAACTCAACATATCCGGACCACAAAGGATCATGGGAGATGCAGATTCAGCAGAAATGTAACCTGTTGTGATTGCTAAACTATAAATTTGAGTTAAATGCTTTACTTCCTGTGGTATGTTTACAATTAAACAACTAATCCGGGATTAGAGTGTACTGAGTGTGCTTTTTTTTAAGCGAGACAATGACAAGACATATTCCCTCAATCGGAATGATCCCAGTCCTTGATGGCTACTTTCCTGAAGGTTTTAGATCTTTCCTGCTTCAACACTGACTCAGATTAACGGGCCATTAACAGGTCTGGGTAGAACTTGACAACGAGCTGTTGAGAAGATCCATTGCATTTTAATCAGGTGTGTTGAAGCAGTGAAACATCTAAAGCCTGCGTAAAGGAAGCCCTCATGGACCGAGGTTGGACATCTCTAATGGCTGCCCTGATTTAAACCTTCATATGTGAAAGCACAACAGTCTTTATTGGTTTCATTGTAGATAATTCCATTGATTAATGTGAGGCAACTGCAATGAGAAAATTGTGCTATGGGGCAATGTATCTCATGGGAGGGAAAGTGTAATTTCCCTGCTTTTTCTCAGTTATGTCAGGAGTAACACAACCTGAAATGTCGTATTAATTATTCAACTGAATTAAAAGATGTTGTGATCTCAACTGCCACGCTCTTTAGACCTTTGCTTTGCTAATAAGGTAATTACATTTTTTAAGCTGCTGAGTCGATGCCCAGTTTTTCCCCTACCTTTTGCAGAACCCGCAGAATACGCAAGTACCCTCACTAACGGCTTCCCCCTGAACTCCTGCCTCTGGGTAGCGGTACAAGGACGGCAATTCAAATGAAAATTTTCCTTTTTTTCCCCCATGAAAACGCAGGACATCTATCGTATTTCAAACCAACCAGTGAAAGTGTGAAAGCAGGTTCACATTTGAAGGCTTAGGATAATCATCTCCTCTAAAAGACCTGAACTGAGAGCAGTTTCAGCGCGCTGGACAGGTTGAAAAGAGAGCTTGTTTTCTGTGGTGGAAAGGTGAGTGTTGAGGGAGATGGGGTGGGGGGGAGATGGGGGGTGGGGGGGGGTTACAGACCTAAGCAGGTGTGACATTTCTGAAAGCTTTCATGGGGAAAAAAAGGTTTCTCTGGCCTTGTAGCGATGCTAAACTGAGCGTGACCGTCCGACGGAACCCAGCTATCTTTTCCACTCTCCCACTCGCTTTCTCGCCTAAACCTCCCCAGAAAAAGGAAAACTCTCCGCTGACATTGTGTAGACTGTAGGATTTAAGCTTACCAATTCCTATTCTCCCTCTGTTTGTCCCACCACCACTTCCACTTGATCTCTGCTTCCTGCTTGTCATTGACTTGGGAATAGGGAATGGATGAAAGCCTTTCCTTTAAAAATTAGATATCGTGCAACCTGCAACAGTTTTCCACTTGGATTACATCTAGCAAACGTGCTTTGTATTATATTTCAGCATGGGATGGGATATTTTAACCAAGCATGATACAAGAGTTTAGTAATAACACAACCACTTGGTCAGTCCATAACTGATATATTATAGCTTTCACGGAGGATTATTTGTGAAATTGCGTGACAACCATAGTAATCCACTAAGAAGTTTGTTTAAAGACACTATCAGGTCACAAGCTTAGCCCGACCCCGGCAAAATCTCAACATCTAAGTGGACTGGTATTTTCCATAATCCTAATTACTTTGGTGATCCCTTGACCTTTTCTCTCGCGCCACCATGAGGACGACATTTGTGGTTTCAGGTGACAACTATGCTCACCGATGACATTTGGTTGAGACATTCGAGGCCTCCAGAGGATAACTTTAATTTATTCACCTGACTTTCCATTACATGTCAGCGGCTGTCGAAATTCCCCCCTTTGTAAAATCACAATATCTACACTGGTTCGGCTGGTTGTGGTCTGACCCAGATAGGAGTAAATAGAAAAAAAATAAAAATTTTAGTCTGACCCAGATCCGTCTCTAATGTGAATGTATGATTTTGAGTTTAGTGTGTAGGTTTTGGGATGGATTGCACGGTTGGTACACATACTGTAGTCATGTCTCCCTTATAGGATGAATTATAGTAAACATGCGACAGGTCTGGACAGGTTACCAGTCCATCGCATGTCCTACTGACAAGTCCACCTTCTCAATTAAACCTGCTAAACATCAACATTAAGCGTATTAGCATTTAGATCTAAGCTGAAGAGCTACTAAACAGCTGTGCCCATGTATATCTTCACAGAGGGTCTTGGCTTTTAGTCTTGTTATTATGCAGTTTGTAAAATGGTAAGGAGTAAAACCTGCCATAAGGAGCTGCTAATAATTTCATTAGTAGAGTTTCACTGTCCCATGATGCTCTAAATGCCGACTCCCCTGCTCTAACAAGGATGAAACTCAGGGGGAGCAAAGAATCCTTGTCATTTTATTCATTCATTTTTCTTCTTTTTTTTCTCCCCAAAACCTGTGAGGCATGAAAAATTGTCATATGCAAAGATCTGGGATAGTAGCAGCAGCCTAACCCCAGTGTTTACCTCCCTCCATCTGCCCCTGTTTACCCCCAGACTGTGGTCCTGTATGTTAGGGGACAAGGGGAGACCCACATAAGCAGAAGGCAAATGCGCAAGCTATCAGATTGGAACTCCTCCACCTGCCAAGAGAAGTAAGTCTTCCTTTTATGAGCCAATTGAAATTCAGCTCACCGGCAATTCATTCTGTCAATGACAAGAGGAGTCAGAACAACCTTGCAACCCCCAACACTAATAACACTGTAATGGTCGGAGATAGATCAAACTGAGCGCTGATAGTTAGAGAGCGGGTCTTTGGTCTCCCATAAGTGTTTATTGCAGACAATTTTTTGCCTTCGTTTGTTTTGAACAGATGCATGCCTGGGTACACCTGCGGTCGATCGTAATAGTTTTCACTCCAGCGGTGGACCGACAAATCACCAGCGGTTTTTCTTTTTTTGTTTGCTCAAAGAGCATCCAGCAGCACATAATGCAAGGCTTCTTGTGTATGTTAAAGACCCAACATGGAGGAAATGGTCTTTTCTTGCTTGGTATGCATAGAGCTACTCTAACCTTTGACCCCCCCCCTTGTGCTTCACTGAACAGCACTGTGGGTTCATTACCACTGGCTGAGTGGGAGAAATCAATCCTTGAGATGTGTCTACCAGACATTCTCCTTACTATGCTTCTCACTCACATGTAAGTATTTTTTTAATCAATACACCGGTGAGAGGAAAACGGATGATTAGACTAAGTATGGGTCTCTGCTCTCTGAGTCACTTAGCTATCATAGTCAGGACTACCACTAAGGGGCAATAAAGAGCCTCATATGAACGCCCAACTCATTCAGGGCGGGTGACTTATCTGGACTTTTGTTCACTAATTAATCGCAGTTTGTGTGAAAAGGTCTCATATATAGGAGTACATGGCAGTTCAATACATATTGCTCTATACGAACTATGATGATGCCATAAATAATTCAGACAGAGCTGTAAGAGCACTGTAAGATTTTTAAAAAATGTTATTTCTAAGAATAATCTTTGTAATGATAGGCTATATACAAATTAAATACATTATTTGTAAGCTCCATCCCACAAACCCCCCTGTTAAACCTCTCAGGCCATGCCTCAAAGTAACCTCATACTGCCTTATGGTCATTCATCTTTTAAGTACTGATTCTCATAAATAGAAATACTGAAGAAAGTTTTATAATGACTTTCCTTTATAGTGAATAAAGTATACTTTGACACCTTTTGTATTCTGATATTTGTACCGCGTTTCAAACTAATACCAGTCAAAGATGTGATTGGGGGGGTTGGTGGAAATTAGAGGCGTGCACACAGGCGCGCAGTAGGCGGTGTCGATCCGGACAACTACGTCTTTCTGAGCTCATTTCCGTCGGTTAGAGTCGTATCTCTCTTCTTCTCCTCTCTCACCGCTTTTGTTCTCCCATTTCCAACCAGCCGGCGCTGCTGAAAAGAGGGGACGAGACGGTTAGGAAACCACAACGAGGCGAATTTGCGGACCCGTCCGACCCAGAAAACGGCCGGTAACCACATGCAAAGCCTCGTCTGCTCCGAGGATACGCCGCACGCCATAGTTACATAACCGGACTACTTTTTTCTTTTTCTCCCCTTCTACCATTATTGGAGTTTTTACGCTTTTTTTTGTTACATCGATACTGACTTCCCCTCCTCCTCCTCCTCTTCGCTTTGAATTCAACAAAATGGAGAACGGCGATAAATATCTCCCCGAGCTTCTGGCGGAGAAGGACAGCCTGGACTCATCATTCACCCACGCCATGAAACTTTTAAACACAGGTAAAGAGCCGTTAAATTGTGTTTTGTGTGTTTTTTCCACGGGGGGTTTTACGCTTTGACTCAAAGCGAGGACACAAACTGTGTGTGTGTGGGGGGGACGACATTTTCTGTAAACATAAAAGCACACCTGGACGCATTTAGCGCCATGTGCTTGCAGACGGGACGTGAACTGTGTCGGGCCCGTGACCGCGCGCAGCACTAATACGAAGTCCCCCCCTCGTCACTGCCTAGTGATCAAAACATGGCGGGCCGATACATGTGGGAGTTATTTAAACGCCAGTTAATTATGAATTGTGTCGGTGAACAGCCTGAAGCTTCAACGGCGTCTCAGAGAGGGGACTTACTTTCCTAACATACGCTACAAAATAATTTCCGCTTCCCCCTCGCGCAGCTGCGACACGTCGCTGCTCATCACACTACTGAGGAATGGGGGGAGGTTGTCGAGGTGGCGCATGCAGAGTTGGAAGTTTAAAAATTTTAACGGTTTTTCTAGACAGACCGTTTGTTCTCAACGTCTTAGTTTTTACTTGGACAGTTACGGTGAAAAATGTCCACAACCGAGAGCATAAAAAACCCCGGGGCCACCCCTTCTTTACGGGGTCACCACCTCCTTTACGAAGGAAAGAGAAGCGACCTAATAATGATGTCAGGGAGCCTGAAGTCCCGGTGTCTCCCGCCTTTTGAGTGCTCTTACTGGGGTAGTGGGGGGTTGTTGCAGCTGTGGTAGATCCGGGGCTTAAGTTGTAGCGGAGAGGGGACAAAAGATTTTAAAAAAGCCACCTGTGTTGAATAATGTGTCTCACTCTGTGGCTATCTGCAGCCTTATCCTTTTTATTACTTCCTTTATCACATTTAAGTGATGTAATTTAATTGATATCACACAATTTGGCTTTATATGCAAAACAATATCAAAGTTCTTTGATAATGAAGTCATTAATATGTGTTGCTAATCTTTACACAGCCATTACAGTGAGGTTAAAACGAAAAATTTAATCATAGACAAACTGAAGTGATTTAGTTTTGTCTGCAGTTTGGCTGTGTGGTTGTGTGAACCTCCCCTCAAAGTCTAGTCTGTATTTTTCTGCTCCACACCAGCATCTCAGGGAGCCTGGGTGATCATTTTAGTTGGCGTGTTTGTCTTACAGGATATGCAAAAATCTAGGCTACATGTCTGGAATTTCAAGCGTGAACAAGTGTGTCAGGATGTGCTCTGAGTTGGGTCCTGGTGAAACGACTACCGAAGCCTTCCTTGGATCTGCAGCTGGTAGACTTGTGTAGCTGACGGGTTTGCACATCGCAGACTCAGGAGATGTCATGGCCAGGAAAGAAGTGGTGGTCTGAGGGGGTGAAAACGCCACCACCGCTGTGCTCCACGGTGGAGATGTAGGGAAAAGGAAATTATCTCTCAGAATGCTGTAGAAATGTGTCTGAAAACGGGTTTTAATGGTATTTTGATGGTGGATTAGTCTGACTCTTTATAAGAGGTCCATGTCGGATCATTTTGTTCTGAGATCAGCAGCTGAAAAGCCAAGGATATTCTGCTTTTATGACAGAGTTTATGACAACAAATCCTTATATTGAATGAACAAATTGTCTGAATAACTGTTTTTGTTAATGGATTACTAGACTTTGACCCCTTTTTTAAGATGACTAAAATGAGTTAATGTTGTGTTGAGGAACCTTAAATATTTTGCATTGTTTTTTTTAGCCAAAACATGTACATATTTCTCTGTTAATCCCAAACAAAGTTGGGTCATTTAACTTCTGAACAGCAGATTTTTTTTTTGCCAAACTATGAAGCTTCTTGTGATGGTTTTAAAATATTAAAATGAGTGCTTTTTGGTTTGTCAAAACTGATGTTTTTCTTTTTGTTTGTTTTTTAACCTCTTGTGTTCTAGAAATCGATAGAATCCAGAAAGGAGAGACTAAAAAGGAGGCAGAGACCTACCTGGACCTTTTCACAACAAAGAACATCAAACTTAAGGAGCGAGTGCTCATACCTGTCAAACAGTACCCGAGGGTGAGCCTTTTATTTGCCCTGCTTTTCTTTCCTTCTTCTTCTGTGAACCCCCCCTTGATTTAATTTTACCCTGCTGCTGTGTTTCAATTACACAAAGCCATGGGTTACCTGGGAGTCTCAAATTACTCCTCTCAACTCTCGATCTCTAAGCTCCAGACTATAATTACAGCCCATACTGACATGTTTTAAAATATCACCAAATGGACTGAAATGTTAATTTAGCTGTAATTACGATGGCTGTATATTCCACTCTTTGTTCAGGTCTTGCTTTCATTTAAACTTAACTTGGCTTCATTTTGTGACCTCATGAGCATTCATCCGGTTGCATTTGATATTTTTTTTTGAAGGGTAAGCATCTATGTTTAAGGGTGCATGTGATGATCTGCCCTGTGAAACTCATAAAAAACACATCACCAGCTGCGTGATGCAGAATATCTGTAGCGTTAAATGTGTTTGCATAAGTTTGGGTCTGCTAAAGTTGCACGTTTTGGCTCAGGCTGGCTGAGTGAGTCAAGTGGATGTAATCTGCTTGATTTTATTTGTAAGAATTAGACTTAAAGATCCTTCCCACAGCAAGCAGAATCGACATGATAAATGAGCGGTCTGTTGGTCTAATTGTAAGACACGGCTATTACTTTGCTGAGAGGTTAAGAACAAAAGAGCCCAGCTTTGTATTACAAGTGGGCTCTGGCTCGGTTGCATGGATGGCTGTAGCGAATGGCAGATGACAGCGCTATGACCCTCCGGGGCTGATATCGACTTTGTCTGGTAAATCTACCAGTTAAGGCTGCAGCATGTGCGACAAGACCCCTGACAGCGATCACTCCTTCACTTGTCTGGGTATTAAACCGGAGCGTCCTTTTGGTTGTCAGGCTAATTTTGCTTTGCTTTGTCTTTTCTCTTAGTTCAATTTTGTGGGGAAGATTTTGGGACCTCAGGGCAACACAATCAAACGTCTGCAGGAGGAGACTGGAGCCAAGATTTCTGTGCTGGGCAAAGGATCTATGAGGGACAAAGCCAAGGTACTACACACATTCCTCGAGTTACACACTTGTTTGAAAGGTACATGAGTCAAAAACACATCTGCACTTCGCTTCAGGAGGATAAAAGGCGGGGAGCCCAGATGTTAACGGTAACATTAAGCCAAGGGCATCCATGCACTGCACATCTGTTCCGGGAATTTTAAGGATGGCCTGTTAAACCTGTTATCTACTAGTCTGATAAAGGAAAGAAACACCACACCTTTCCTCCATGTCTTCTGAGGCAGATAAAATGCGATTACGTCTTGCATAATTTAATTTTTGCATTAGCTGCATGTTTCCTCTGGCTCGCTGACACCATGTTGCCCTTCCTTCAGGAGGAGGAGCTGAGGAAAGGCGGCGAGCCCAAGTATGCCCACTTGACCATGGAGCTGCACGTGTTCATCGAGGTGTTCGCCCCCGTGCCGGACGCTTACCTGCGGATGGCACACGCCATGGAGGAGGTCAAAAAGTTCCTGTTTCCTGTAAGTCTGTATAAAAATCTAATTTGGAGAAGCTCAAGTAGATATTTTTAGAAAATTTACACTCTAATTCCCAAAAATGACTGGGTGAGTTGAGTACAAGACAAAGAAACACAACTCATCACAACTGAGGTGGAAGATGGAGCTGGGCTATGCTTCAGTTCGCATTTTCAAAGTGGTGTGAGATAAATATTAATATGATTGGTAATTAATTTTTTAATCTAGTAATGGACTAATCATGTCGGCTCTAAATGGAGTAATTTCTCTCATCGAGTCTTGCAAACTGGGGAGGGGGGTGTCAACTAAAACCACTTTGTGCCCTTGTTTGAGTTAACAAAAAAAGTTCTTTTGAAGTTTTAAAAATTAAAAAAGCTCCGACAGCATCGGTAATTAGCGAGGTGAGGAAAATCTTCAGGAAAGTCCTCAGTAGGAAAAAGTTTGAGACCCGTCTGAGCGTGCTCTCTGATAATTGACTGAAGGTATGCCTTTCACAGTTAGACAAAGCTGGGAGGGAGCCCAGTAGGACAGGCAGAGGGGATTGAGTGGGTATTTACCTGGAGCAAACGCACTCGATGGCACAGTCCAGGCACGTACAGCAATCAGCTTAAGAGGGGGGAATTGGGTCGCTTTCACTGTGTCAGCGTCAACCCCCTCCTGTGGTTTGCCTGCACGTCCGTCCATCACTTCACCTTTTACCCGAGTCTCAGAAATCAGCTTGGAGATGGACGACACCCCACACAGCTGACGACGCCTACGTTACCAATCTATGCTGGGAAAGTTGAGCCTGAGCCAAATCTGCTCTGCCTTTAAAGCCTGGCTGAAGCTTGTAGTGCTCCAGCCAAACCAGGCCAACAGGCCCAGGGGTTGTGAGATATCTTGGATTTTTTTTAATTAGTGCACAGGGTGCTTTAGAAGAGAGACTCATTTGGAACGGAGTTAAAAGATGAATGGACCAGAGAACCAGTGGTGACGTCTGTATTGCTGTTATGTAAAAAAAGAAAAAAAAAGAATCTGTCCCCTGCAGCACACGTCGCTACAATTAAAGGCTGTAATCTGTCAGGCAGGAAGGCCGTCATCTGCAGCAGGGTTATGGTATTTTAAGAAAATGTGAGGATTTAATGCGTTGGAGAGATCTGCTTGCTTTTGTGCTCAGGTATTCCTGGAGGATTTGACTCTGTGTCCTCCTTCATCCTTTTTGTTTGTATAGCTTCATGCTTAACGTAGATGCTAAAGCAGTTCGTTGCAACTGTGTGAAGAGATTTTTAGATCTGTACACAGTAACGGTTGAAGATGCAGCAGGAGCAGAGGCCACAGCGCCCTTATCCTCAAATGAGTTTGGAATCAGTCAAATGACTTTGCGTTTGGCTGCTTCTTGCTGCAGATAAATCAAAGGCTGCCGTCTGCACTGCTTATCCGAATAGACACCTTTTTCATCCTTTTTTCACCATCATTAGAGTCCTGTCACCACTCCTGGCTGGGGGACTGATATATGAAAAAGAATTGATTGGGTCACAGAGCAGCTCTAGCGATTGCTCCCAAAAGAAAGGTGGCGGATTGCGTTCCAGGATTTGTGCAGCTCAGACGGGCAGCTTCGCTAATCCTGCTGCAACTTATTGTTTTTATGAGATAAGATCGGGTGGCCGTTGATGCCGTCGCACCAGACGTGTGCGGAAGTGTGAGAAGGATTAGATTTACATATCGTGCATAATGGAGAGACTCTGGAAGACTGTGTGGATGGATGCTTTCCAGCCTCCCACCCCCTCCTCTCTTTAACTCTGAGTCAGATTTTTTTCTTCCACTTGCTCTGCTAGCCACTCAATTGGATGTGGGGGGGGGGGTTAAGTAGCCCTGTAATTCTTCTTTTCTATTTTTGCACCTTAACCTTTCCCAGGTTTTGTGTTCTTGTTTCTCATCCTCTCGACACCCTTGTTCCTGTGTGTAGGATATGATGGATGATATCTGCCAAGAGCAGTTCATGGAGATGAGCTACCTGAACGGAGGGCAGGAGCACGGAGGCCGAGGCCGGGGGGGCATGCCGGGGAGAGGCCGTGGAGTCCCACCTGCTGGACAACACAGGTGCGCATACATGAGTTTCGAGACTACAAATATAAATGATTATCTGTTTAATTTTGTCCCTAAAAGTAAGACTGCGGAGTTCATGCTTGTATGCAACTCTGTTCTTTCCTCCAGGGGAAGGGGGATGCCTCCTCGTGGCGGTGCGGCTAGGGGAGGAGTCACTCGAGGTGGTCCAGGCAGAGGTGCAGTGAGAGGTGCCCCGGCGGGCAGAGGAGGACCCCCTACAGCACCCAGCAGGGGAGCTGCGGCACCCCGGGCTAGACCCCTGGCTGGTGGACCCCCTCAGAGGATGGCACCACCCCCTGCTCACCAGCACAACCCAGGTGCAGCTGGAGAAGGCTATGAGGAATATGTAAGTTCATGATACATACATCTTTTTTTAAGATCAAGTGAATGTTGCTTTTATTTTTAGAGAATGTTGCTGTTAATTTTGATCTGATCCTCTGAGTAAAACCCTCTGCTAGCTTTGATTTACCTGACTAGTAAAAGTGGGATAAGTGAGTTTGGAAGCTGTAGATATGAGGCGGAGCACGTCTGCTTCAGTACAAGTGTAGCACTTTAGGGACATCTTGACATTCATGATTCATGAAAAAGCCTCTTCTTAAATCTCACTGTTTCTTCCTTTCCGCTCCTCTCCAGGGCTACGATGAGAGCTACACAGACACAGCCTACGACTCGTATGACGGCTATTACAGTCAGCCGCAGGCGTAAGTGAATCGGACACGTTTGCTTTTTTACCTGCTTCTCGCAACGAAAACACCCATCGCCCCATTTCTACTTTCACTTGAGCTAAAATTTGAGCATAGCAACAATCCTGCTTAGGTTCATCACGGGTCGTAGTTTGTGTTGCATGATTTGGATAGTGGTGTTATCTGGGAGGACCTGATCACACTCAGATGTTCCTCACCAGAGAGCGAGGCTTTGATCTGATCTGTGAAAGCCAATTATCATCTCCCTGGACATCACAGTTAGCAGCTATGTGATGCTTTTTTCCCCTTCAAAGATTAAAGTGTTTTTTTTTTTCTTTCTCTCTCTTCCTTCTCTTTAATGTTTTGGTCCACCAGTGAACCAGAATATTATGACTACGGACACGGAGAGAGCACAGAGTCGTATGACTCTTATGGTAAGAAGGCTTTTTATTTCCTGAGCAAAATGACCATTTCTAGTAAAAAAATGATTATATGTTTTTATTTGTTGGTGTGGAATTATTCTGCTGAAGTGGTGATCCCGTAGTCCCGGTGGAAACCCGTGACCCTAGACCTCTTTTTCTTTTTACACATGCTGAAAGTAAACGGGTTAAAATATATCAACATGGGTGATCATTAGTCTGTATTAAAAACCATTAGATCACTTGACTAAAGCCCCGTTTCCTCCAGCGGGTACGGTTTGGTGCAGTTTGCTCAACCCTAGGGATGGGCATAATTAATCGATCATTAAGAATTTCATCCATGACATTACTTTTGAATCGATGAGACTAATTGCGTCTTTAGACTGGTGCTGAAGTTGCATGTGAGCAAAATATTTTCCACTGTAACCATTGAATGAATCCCATTTATCTGGAAGCGTCAGTGATGGCACCATTTCTGTCTGTGATGCTAAGCATAGGCTAGAGTTTGTGTTGGAGGCTTTCTCCCTTTCCTGTCTTTCACACTCGTGCTACCAACTTTAACATGCAGAACAGAATATTCTAACAAAATTGTCTAAATGTAAACGTAACACTGGCAGTAAAGCAGGCAACTCAAATTTATTTGATAACAATTGTAAAAGGTTAAATTTCCTGCTGAATTTGGATTACCCACAAGCCTCTTTGGTCCAGATGCATTGGGATTTGTAAATGCTGCCACCCCCTCTGACTGAAACACATGTTCAGTTATCTCTGCTGAAGAATTTTGAAAGATATTAGAAACAACTTATTTGCTTTATTAATAAGAGAATTTATACAAAACATAAAATAATTAGTAATTGAATTGTTTTGTTTTGCTTTGCTCTTCCAGGCCAAGACGACTGGAACGGCACCCAGCGGACAACTGCGGGGAAGGCCCTTCCCCCATCCAGGGGCGGCAAGACGACATACCGGGAGCACCCGTACCGACAGTACTAAAGCGGACTCGCCACCCTTAGTGTCGCCCCGAAAACCGCCTCTCTACCACGGCAGCTCTCGCTTTAAGAAGCCTGACAAAAGTAATTGTCCGTTTTGTCTTTGGTTTTTTCTATTTTTTCCTTTTATTTTTCTTTTTTTTTCTTACACTGGACTTTTATACAAGAGAGCAAATTGGGAACTGATAATCAGAACTGGTTTTTGAGATTTGACCGTGAACAACCTCCCCTGACCCCTACTTTGTAACGCCTCTCATTCAACCGACCGCCCAGCCAACGGCTTATAGATGGGCCAGAGAGAAAAGCTGTCTCCCCCTTTTATTTTATTTTTATTTTTTTCATTTTTAAAGATTTTTCATTTGAGTTTCTTTGTTTTGATCTGTATTTTTCTCTGATCTTGGCTTGTTTTGCATTGTTCATTTTTTCTTTTCTTTTTTTAGACTGTCTGGGACGAGATTCCCTTCTAATGGAATTTATAGGCTCATGACCTACTTGTCTAATGAATCGATTTTAATTGTTTTTAAATACAAAGAATCTGTTGAGGGTCAGTTGCAGATTCCCATTTAGGCTACATTTCAAAATTCTGTTAACATAGCAGAAT
>JBBBVU010000018.1:5675202-5687211 GCA_037177055.1 Atherinosoma microstoma
ATGGCTCTGACAGTTCATTGAGATATCAAAAAATTGTTTCAGATTGGGAACAAAGTGCATAATATGGAACCTTTAATTCTAGCCAGCAATGACTTCTTCCAGTTTTGTGCTGTACCTTTGCAGAAAACTTGAACATGATCTCCAATGGACTGTGGATTCACTTGCATCGTTTTTAAAATGACGATGAAGACGAAGCTGCCTTCACGAATTAAAAGGTGTCAACTTTGCAGCACTAATCAGGTCATTTAAACATCAATTTTGATTCCATGGAGTCTTTAATTACCAGACTTTATTATATCTTGACAACATCAAAGTGCACCACCTTCAGCTATCAGGCTTCTCTCCTGTGGATCCAGTTCCTCTGTGATTTTAGGATTACGATCCCTCATTTCTGATCTGATGAAGCTTTTTCACATTCTTAGCTTTTTAGAGGTGTATGTGACCAGGATTTTTTTTTTTCAATTATGTAGCAATTATCACAGTATCACTGAGCCAGTAATGTGCTATCCAATTACTTGAGCTCACACAGAGCTGAGCAAATTTTTGCTCTCCACAGAGGTAATTACCATACGTCATTGTGACCGAGTTCACCCCCGCGCTGAGCACACCCAGAACAAAACGCTACTCTAACGTGTAGCATGTGGTGTGTTTGTGTTTGATAGCTCAGTGTGTGACCAGCGCTGGCTGACAGGGACTGTTTAATTCAACTCCTTCCAGCATCACGGTCAACAGCTCAGGACGCAGTCTTTCAGCACCATTACACACATTAATGGAACTGCATGTAATATATCCGCCATACGCAAACTTTTCTTTCCTCTCCGCATGCCGTCTAAAACATCAAATTATCACTTTACCTTCGCTCCCTTTCTCCCACCTGCCTCTCAGAGTCTGCTGCCCTCCTTGCGCTCTTCTCCGGGTCGATGTCTTTCTATCGCTTTACTTTATCAGAGTAAAACACCCACTTACCAGAGTTCTACTTGAGTGCTGAGTGGGAGAGTTATGAAGACTCCAACTCATCTTGTTTCCATTCTTCCTGAAAGCCTTTACCCTTCGCCTACCATGTTCTAACTTCAACATTAGACATAAGAGGGTTGGCAAAGTGCCCGTGGTAAAAGACTTAAGCGCAGAGTTCGAAGTTTATTCACAGATGCAACTTAATTCCTTAGAGGCCTTTCAAACTTGAACCGCTGCTGAGTATTAAAAATAAGGCTGGAACAGATTCATCCCATGTCATAGCAAACTAATAAATTTCTACATCTTGTGACTCATATCCCGAGTCCAACTTCTGCTGAAGAACTTATTCTTTGTTTTTTGATTTCTGATTGTTTTCTAATCTTTAATGACTTACAAGTAGACACGTATTCTTTTGTTTTCAACCAACGCCTACACTCGTACTTCATAATTTACACATTTGCCCTTCTGTGGAAAAACACTGAAATATTGAACCTGCTTTCCAATAAAACAATTAAACAAACAAAAAAACAAAAAACAGAAAAAATAACAATGCAGGTTCAGCTTCTTGCTTGTAAAGTAAACTTAGGGCTAGAGGCTTGAGAGGGCTACATCGTAAACATTTTATCAATATCAGTATTGATACTGATACTGCACATAATTTCTATTACTCTATAAGTCATAGCGAAGCGTAAAGGCATGTCCTGTTATGAAGAAAAGGAGTAATTTGTTCTCTTTTAAGTCTAAAACTTGTTTAAACATTCCTGCTGTGCTTTGAGTTGTTTTTAATGAACTGACCTCAGATTTGCATTGGCTGTACCGATGACTACATATCACACCGTGTTCATTGGAACTGAGGTCATTAAGTGAGCTGCTGCCACTTCACAACCTTGTCATCTCCTGCTGTAGATTATGTGGTAAAAATACAGATATATAGGTTTCAGTAGCATTAAATCCCACAGCCGAAACCTGGGATTAACAGAGCAACTTAAAGTGTAACAATGGCTGAAATGGTTGTCACCAGTGCCTTGCCTAGCTCTGCAGGATAAGTCATCTTTTTTGGAGCTTCCTTTGATTCCAGTCTGGTTAATTGCTATCCAGATTACAAATGCATTGTAGACTTAGACATCCAGCATGTTGTAAAAGATCACCAGTGGCCGATGTGTTCATCTTTAACAGGTGTATGCCAGCAGCTTATCTGGGTTGTCTACCTCCCTGTTGGCGGTGTTGTAGTGTAGTCACGAATAACTTCTGGCTTTTCCCTTTATTGAGCAAATTACCATATTTGATCACTTCATTGAACATACAAAATGCCCCCTCATGAAGTCATAGAAAACCGCATGGAGTTCTCCTCACCAGTCATCAAACATCAGGCTACGTTCCAGAAATGTATTAAGTTTGAGTTTCAACATAAAATGATAAGAAATGTTTAGTACTGACCACTTACTACTGTAGGACTGCTATCATTTTAGGAAAAAGTAACCAAGTTCTAAAGATTTGTAATCCTTGAGTATCACAATAACACTTTTCTCTATGGATGAAATTTTGAAGTACTTCAGTGAGTGCCCAATAAAGGGTTATGATCCTCCAGGCTACTTATTGTTTCGTCACTGTGTAGAGAGCTCTACATTTTTTTCTTTGTTTTAGATACCAGTGCAGTGTTGGCTGTGAACATAAAACTGGAAGAATAAACTGGCCTTTTCTTCACTGGTAGAAGCTCAGGCGGGAGCTCTGTCTTGTTTTTCCAATAGTTCCATTTCTTTTGAGAAGCTCCTGTCCTATAGGCTGTATGATGTGAACATTTTTTGCAGGTACTGTTATTGCCATTGAGGCCCTGTGACATATCTAACACCACTTATGTCTGCTGGTTTTTTTTGGCCCTGCTCCAACCCTTACAATCATAATATATTAATAAATTGGAAAGTATGCAATCAGAGACAAAGCATTATATTGGATTAACAGTTGTTTAAGTAGGAGACAGCAGTTTGAAAACTGGGTAAATTTTGTTCAGTGTGTCTGGACGTTGCTTGCGGAATCCCACAGGGCTCAATGTTAGGGCCAATTCTCTTTTTTGCTCTGAATGTAAATGTTATATCCAAAGTTACGAAATTATTCAAGCTAATATTATTTGCAAATTGATACAAAAACTCTGGAAACCTGTCGTGAGAACATCAAAGAAGTGTACCAGTGAAGCTGTGGCGGAACCTAAGGAATGTCTAGACAATACGAACTGGGATGTTTTCAGGTCTGCCACCAACAGTCTGGGTGAGTTCATGGGCACTGTGACGTCCCACATTAACTTCTTTGAGGACAGCATCATTCCATCATCACCAGGGTGAGTTATTATAAAGATAAACCCTGGTTACAGCTAAAATCAGACAGCTCAGGTCAGAGAGAGAGAGGCTACGTTCAGATATGGGGACAAAGAGTCAGATACAAGAAGGCTAAGCACAGATTTAGCAGAGAGGTGAGAAAAGCTAAATCCCTCCATGGTGAGAGAATTAAACAACCAACTCTGTCTGGAAAGAGCTGAAGGAAATCACCAACTGGTCTGAATGGCTTATACTGCCAGTTTGCAAACCAGTAGGCCAGACCTGACACCCCCATGCCTTCACTGTGTTCCAGCCAATGATCAGCAGCAGCCCCTGCCCTGCTGCTACACCTGGATTAGCCACCCAACCCCACTCTTCAGCATCCCCTCCTCACCTCACACCTCTCTCCATCAAAGAGGGAGAAGTGAACAGACTTCTTAAAAGACTCAACCCCAATAAGGCTGCAGGCCCAGATTCAGTCACCCCCTCCACTCTGAAGCACTGTGCCGATCAGCTGTCTCTGGTGTTCACAGAGATTTTTAACACCTCACTGGAGACCTGCCATGTGCCAGCCTGCTTCAAGACCTCAGTCATCACCTCAGTCCCACTCCCCAAAAAGATAAGGTCTAATTCCTCTTTAATTCAGAATAAAAGTTAAATCTGCTTTAAAGAGATGGAAAATGACCATGTAAATGAAAGTGATAATTCCGAATTGAACTTAATTCCGAAGTAAGTGGTTGGTTTATTCCCCTTTTAAATCTGAATGGAATAATTCCTTGATCATGTTTACCTCCATTCTGCTTTAAGTTAATTCTGATCGTTCTGCGCATTCTCCTTCGCTCGTCCTGTTGCCATGACGACATATTCGGTGCTGTCCACCCAAAGCGAGCGTTGGACTCTATCTGAGTCTATTAAAGTGAAAGTGAAGTAGTATGCTAGCGCCGAGCTGCTGCACTTAAGTGAAAATGGTTCCTATTGTGTGGTTTTCCATGTTGTAGCTGAAAAGAAAAGAAACAGGAAGTGGAGTTTGTTTTCTTCCGGTAGATGTAAGTACAACACTTCCACCCTCACAACCCTTCCCAACCCCCAGATCTAAAGCGAAATTGAGTAAAGGCGCATGAATGTGTTTTCCATGTACTTACTATTTCCATGTAAACCTGAAGGAGAATGCTTTAATTCAGAATTATTTAATTCAGAATAATTAATTCCCAATGAAAAAACATCATGTAACTGTAGCCAATGACTACCAACAGAAGTCAGGGCAATGGGTCTTTTGAACACCTTGTCTTGACTCTTCTCAAAGCCATCACAGACCCTCTCCTGGATCCCCCACAGTTCGCCTACAGAGCTAACAGATCAGTAGGCGATGCTGCGGCCCTCCACATCATCCTCCAGCATCTGGACTCCCCAGGATCCTACGTCAGGATCCTGTTTGTGGACTTCAGTTCTGCTGAGACAAGCTTTCCCAGCTGAATGTGCCAGACTCAGTGTGCAGGTAGATTTCAGACTTCCTGACCGACAGACGGTAGTTTGTGAGGCTGGGTCAGCATGTCTCTGTCTCCTGGTCTATCAGATTCTCCCAGGGCTGTGTCCTTTCTGCTGTGTTATATTCTAAGGGTGTAACAATACATCGATCTGCATCAATATATCGATCATATGGTCTAAAATGCAAACATAGTTAAAAAAATCGGTACAATAATCATTTATCACAACACTTTTATTTAGAAAATGGCAAAATTTTTTGCTCCCCTGGCACGTCGTTTTACCTTTATCTGTCTTTATTATGGAAACAAATAGTTTTTTATTTAAATTGATTCACTTAAAAACCTGAGCTCAGGAATAAAATGTTAAATAATATTCTCGTTGCTTTTTTAAATTTTTGACATGAATGTTCAATTACCTGTGATATCCTTTCATGTCAATCTTTGGATCTTAAAATCGAATCTAAATCGGATCATGACTGAATTTGAGATATCGGCAAACATCAAATCTCTATTCACTATCCATTAAATCGGTATAACTTAAATTTTTAGTATTGATTTTTTTATTTTTATTTTTAATGAACAGCTTGATCTTTTCCTTTTTACTTATCAATGGTTTTATTGTGGATGTGTTTATTGATTTTACTGTCCTGATTGTATGTTTTATGGTACTGCACTGCAAACCAAATTTACCCTTGAGGAACAATACAAGGAACTGAACTGATAATATTGTATCATGATCCAACTGGGGATTTACACCCCTATTCTCCCTGTACACCAACAGCTGCACATCTGGACATCAGTCTTTCAAACTCCTGCAGTTTGCTGACGATACCACCCTCATCGGCCTCATCTCTGATGGTAAGATGGACCATCTGTTGTCCAGGTGCAGCGTGAACAACCTGGAGCTCAATGCTCTCAAGACAGAGGAGATGATAGTGGACTTCAGGAAGGACCCCACCCCTTTCTCCCCTGTCATCATCTGCAACACTACCGTGGCCTCTTTGTAGTCCTTCTACCTCCTGGGCACCACCATCACCCAACAGCTCAATAGGAGCAGAACATCAGCTCCGTCACCACGAAGGCTCAACAGAAGTTTCACCTCCCAGTGAGGCTAATTATATGTATATTATATATATAGATTTCCATTTCTGAATCCATTCTCACATCCTCAATAACAGTCTGGCTTGCTGCAGCCATGGCCAGGGACACGGCCAAGCTGCAGCATGTCATCCATTCTGCTGAGAAGGTGATCAGCTGGAACCTCCCATCTCTCCATGAACTGGACATCTCCAGGACACGGAGACATGCAGCCATGATTGCAGTCGACCCCTCTGATCGTGGACACAGACTTTTGTCAAAATCAGGACCTGGACCTCACACCACCAGAACAGTTTTTTCACTTATTTATGTGATTTTTTTGTGTATATATATTTAAAACATTTGTATATTTGTTAATATCCTTTTTTTGTTTGTTTGTCTATTTGCACTTTTTGACACCACAACAAAATTCATAGTCTATCTAAACAAAAAAAGAATAAAAGTAAGTTAAAAAAGAAACAGACAATTGAATACATGCAGCGAGGTCAATGGGAATTACATCATCTTCATCGTTATCATCACTTTAATCACCATCATCATCAACACCGTCACCATCGCCATTACTGTCCATTTACATATGTGATAAAGTGAATTAAAAAAGGGAAACATTCTGCCTTAATTAGCAGCGGTGGCATATAAAAGGGTTATTAGACCTGATTTAAAAGAACTATGCTTTGGAGCAGACTTCAGGTTTTCTATGATATTTGGAAACTAGTAAGAATACAAAAGTACAGATATGGATATATCTCATTATGGATGTGCTGCAGCTGTGTGAAGCTATCATGTCAATATGGAATAATGTTTCCATGACGGAATCTTGCATTTGTATTTGTCTTCAGTCGGTATTTGCAAAATGGTCTTTAACCCCTTGTAATTAATCCTTTAATTTTCGCCTAAAACATGGATAAAAGACTTGTTGTGGAGCAACTGTTTTACTGGACTACTTTTATTGCACCCTTGCTGATGTAACAAAACTATTTTTGTTGCAGTATCATCTGCTACAGTATGGCTTCAAAGATAAATTCTATTTGCCACTGGTCAGAAATAAGTATTTACTGAATCTATAGCTATGATTATAGCGTGGGATGATATGCATCATTCAAATCTCAAAAATATTAACTTTCCAATGGTGTATAACGTGTAGCTACTTGGCAGGGAGATCGAATAAAATACATATTTATTTGTCATGTCCCGCCAACTTGACATCTGCGGGTTAAAGACAATTATACACTTTCTAAATGAAGTGTCTGCTGAGTGTATATGTGTACAAATGTCATAACAAGCACTGATGCAATTATTTCCACCTCTGATCTAGACTGTGTCCCAACTGGGTGATTAATTCTTAGGTAATGTTTCATGGAGCAGGTTGAGTACCTTTCTTTAGATTTTACACAATTTCTTTTGGAGACTATCTGCTGTCACATAATGTCATGTCCTACCTAGCCTTGATTCCTGCCAGGTTGTCAGGTCTCATCTAACCGTTCACAGCTGTCAGATCTGAACACTGTCCGATATGGTGTGGATCATTTCCAGGGTAGCGCAAAAAATTGGTCTCCCTATCTCAGTCTTCCAAAGACACTGCCTCACCTTAGCCCCTGAACACATGAGGCCATATAAGAAGCCCAATATAGGCATTCAGGTCAGTCACAGTCATGTTTGTCATTTCAAAGACATTTTCTATTCCTGGAGGAAGAAAGAGCTGGAAAGTTGACAAAATGTCATATGAATGGGAAGAAGCCAGTCATGTGGGCCTGGAGTCATTCAAATGCCATTTTTTGCCATCATGCATGGAACCTGAAGTGGAAGTGAGGAAATGATTGCGGTGTTCTTGGACTTGAATGTCTCCTTTACTGCTCACTCTTCTCTTTGAAGCCATGTTCACACATGAAAACCAGAGGTTTTCAGGAGACGGTACGGTTTAGTTTGGACTTTTTCTGCAGTTGCTATGTGGTCGTGTCCCACAGCAGGACATTTCCTGCTGGAGATTCGCTCCTACAGCTGGAAATGTGAGACAAGGGGTGCAAAAGAGTTCCATCTGTAACGCTAAGGACATCGTGCAGGAATTAGGCTGTAGAAATCACTGTTTTCTTAACAAGATGTTAAGAACAGCAGATGAGGCTCCTTGTGTGAGTATTGATATTTCGTCATCTACGTAACCGCAGCGGTGAGGAGTGATTTTAAAAGCAACACACGAAAAAAGAATCCACATCTCATACCAGTGCACACACATGCTCTTCTCGTGGCAGCTAGGTGGAAAATCTGGGTACATTTATGTATCTGGTGGACCCAAACACGCCGTCTTCAGTTTTCCGACTTCTAAAGAAACGCTGCTACTCTCTCAAAGAACTCAAAATAACCAGGCTGCCATGTTCGTTGTTGACAGAAGTGACTGATGCAAGAACAACAACCCTTCCCACTCCAGAAATTTCAACTTGACGTGCGAATGAAGCGTTTTATTCTTGTGAATAATATGCTCCATTTGCACAAATAGTATGCCCAAATCAAGCGAGTAAACATCCAGTATGTGGGCGTTGAAATGAGGGCGCGTACGCGAATTGACGCTCCCGGTGTGAACACAGAGTTAGTGGGTATTATCCAGCCCAAGGACACTGGTACAGTATGTGGTGGGGTTGTGAGTCAAACTATGAAGGAAAATCCTGCTCTACCGCCTTAGCCAGAGGCACCGAGGTTACGCACTAGAGGTGCAGGTGAGATTGTGACACCCGTGTGTTTCAAGGTCTTAGTCTTTAGAGTATACCATGAAATATGTCAGACTGCAAATGGCTGACTCCCTGAGAGTTGAAGACTCTGGCTAGAACAATGTAATAACATCTGCCTGCAGTGAGTCTGCTCAGTTCATCAGTGGCATCCTAGTAGTCAGACGTTACTTCAGACAAAGAGCTAGCCAATGATCAACCAAAGTAATTACTAATGTTTTAGATAGTTATAGAATCAAATCACAGAAATTATTAACTGATGTCCGACTCACAAGCACTTTAGTAAGATCTAAATCACTTGGAAGAAAAGCAACATTTCTACCAACAATTGCTATGAAAGAATCCGATCACTAATATTTTCTAACCTGAATTACTGTTCAGTTATCTGCTGCAGTGCATCAAATGAAATACTTAAGAAGCTTCAAATACTACAAAACCGAGCTGCATGTGCAATACTTACATGTAATTACAGGACAAATGTTATTACAATACCTAATAATTTAAATTGGTTATTGGTTAAAAATAGGTTACTATACTCACTACTCCCTTTGATCAAGATTATCACAGTAGCATACACACTGGTGATACTTTATAAAAATCTTAATTTCAGTATAAATATACATGGGCATGCAGCTTGAAATAATTTGATGTTATTTAAAGCTAAGACAAATGCAATCAAAAGGAAAGTTTTTTAAAGATAAAGGAATGTACGAGTGGAATCATTTACCAAATCACATAACAGTAAATGGCATGATTATTATTTATTATTATTATTTAAGCAAGGAATGTAATTATTAAATTTATATATGTGTATATCTGTATGAGGACCTTTACATAGATGTGAATATACAGTATGTGTATACGTGTACATGTATCTGTTTAATTTAGACAGTCTTTCATGGGTTTTGTGTTTGAATATATGTATATTTGTGTGCATGTATGTATGAGCAATGACTATATATTTTAAGAAAAGTTTATGGACTCTGTATGTATGTATTGCTGTGTATATGTAAACATATTTGCATGTCCATCATTTGTGACTGTATTTAACAAATGGACCCCAGGAAGAATAGATGCAGCTGGTTGCTGCAAGCTAAAGGGGATCCAAAAAAAGAAATAGAATAGAAATAGATATAGAAATCTGCAGACAGGTCCTGTCTGCAGAATAAATCAGGCACACCCGTCAGCAGCAGGTTGGAAGAAGAGACAACAAACAAATATAACCTGGAGCCACACAGGCAGACGAGTAAGCTTGGAAAAAATGAAAAATAAATAAAATCTTATCTTTTTTTAAAATGTGATAGTTGAGGTCCTGTCACTATGCCTCCGACTGATCATGCGCCATGGCTACTTGCCCACAGGGATATCCCTTTGGCTGAATGGCCAGTGCATGATTCTCACCCAGGAGGCTGGGGTTCAAACCACACCACGCTCCTCTGTGAGCCTGCACAGATTTGTCAGAAGGATGGAGGGAAAAACTCACTTTTGCATAAGGCACATTGCTTGTATACTACACTTGTTACCGGAGTATTCCACTAGGATGTGCATTAAACAACTCAGACTGGATAGAGACGCAAATATGTAGGTTGTAAACAAGATGATGGCCATCATTGAGGAGCTTAGTATTTGGTACATTTTGAGATCATGGCAGAAAAAAACGACAGCTCCTTTATAGTAGATGGTATATAAGGCCCATAAAACAAGCATGCTGTGTCTTGTCTTCTAAACTTTTAGTAAATTTTACTGTTATCGCCCCTCTTACATTACCTGGTCAAATCAGTCCCAACATTGCCCCTCATGATTACTCGCATGTTGCAGCTTGCTGAGGCGTAATTACAATGAGCACAATGATGCTTCAAACTGACAAAATACAGTAGATGACTACCCATGATTATCATGCACACTTGTGTTCACATGGACAATCATGTTTTTTTTTTTTTTACTTTCTGCTATAGTGGTCACGTGCTGTTGCCACTCAAACACCACTACAGTCCAATAAACTGCAATGTCAACACCTACAAATCTTATGTGAGAGCCCGGCCTTGAACTTTTCTGAGCAGCACACAGTTTGGAGTTTGACACCAGGAGCAGCCTGCTATAGAACACAAAGCCTAGATTTAGCTGTCCCAAGACTAGTGTGTGAGATCAAAGTAAATCACCCCAAAGCCAAGGTGCTGCAGAGTCGTTCCTGCTGGATGCATGTCAGCAGCTTAACGGCACACAGTCTGACACAACTGCAAGCCTTTATGACCATCATGTTGTTGTTTTAATGCTTGATACAAGTCTGCAGCTGTCATGTAGCAACAGACTGACTATGACAGATTATTATCAATAAGTTGAACTTCAGTCAGAGAGTGATTTAATAATGAGGTTTATATTGAATATCTTTTCCAGACAAAAATACATAGAAAAGCTCATTAGATTTTATAGATTTACTTGAGATCTGCAGGGAAAGTAATGTGAACATCCTGTTTTTCAGGGTTTTATTTTTTCATAATGTCTGAAAAATCTGCAAACCGGAGACAATTATGAAGAACTGCTGTTCAGTGTCAAGCTCCATCTGGTCTAGTGGAGTCACGTGAAATGCTGTCACCCCTTACATTTGTTTCCTCAGTACAGCAAAATCTCTGTAAAAGAGTATGTTCCTCTGGTTCCTCCTCGGGTAATTTAACAAAAGTTCTTGTAGCAGAAGTTGTTGTTTTAGACACCGCATGTAACTTCCAGTTTCTTTTATTCAGAGCTGTCACATGTAGCAGTAAAGAGAGCAAACTGCACAATTTTTTAATGACTTCATGCATTGTTACTGTGTATATGGGCTCATTCACGCTGCACATGTGTGGGAGTCAGTTTGTCTGCACCCTTGGGACAAGGTGCTGTAATAGAGTATTGATGTTGCAGAGGGGTTGGTGAGAAGAGGGCGATAATTAGATTTTGTTCTTACTCTCTCTGCACTGCTCCAATATAGAGCGTTTCTAATGAGAGATGAGCTCTCACCAATAATTACCTCTATATTTCCAAAAATCATTCTCAGCACCGCAAACGGCCGACACCTGACCTCAGAGAAAGCCAACATTAGGTGGTCACATAATTAGGTGTCAGACGATCAAACGTGTCGGGGAGAGAGGATTGTAAGTGGTGGCTTAATAAACGCAGCGAATAATCATCGCCGCCGGTTCTTTTCAATGCCGCGGATGTGCACAAGGAGAACAACAGCCAAGCAGACTTGAAGTGTTTTTCCTGCAAGCATCATTTCCTCAGGTCAGGCTCAGCTTCTTTTTTCTTTTTTTTTTTTACATGTTTACAGTAAATATATTTTGGTTGATTTGATTACATTCAGTGGGATTCTGTACCCCAGTTAATATGATAGATTTACAGTTTTGGGGTAAAAACAATAGAATGGTTAAAAATTAGCTGGCTAATAAAAAGATTGCTGTCAAAAACACTCCT
>JBBBVU010000018.1:5687311-5699621 GCA_037177055.1 Atherinosoma microstoma
GCCCATCTGCTTCAAGGTTGGACGTGTTGTGTGTTCAGAGATGCTATTCTGCATATCTTGGTTGGAACCAGTGCTTAATGGACTTCCTGTTGTCTTTCCATCACCTCCAACCAGTCTACCCATTCTCCTCTGACCTCTGATATCAACAAGACATTTTGGTCCAGACAACTGCTTCTCACTGGATATTTTCTCTTCTTCAGACCATTCTCTGTAAACCCTGGAGAAGGTTGTGTGTGAAAATCCCCGTAAATACTCAGACCAACAATCATGCCACATTCAAAGTAATTTAAATCCCCTTTCTCACTATCTCTGATGCTCAGTTTGAACTTCAGCATCTTGACCATGTCTACATGACTAGATGCATCGAGTTGCAGCCATGTGATTGGCTGATTAGTCCTTTGTGTTAAACAATTGAACACTGTACCTAATAAATTGGCAGCCTTTTTCAGTCGGTAAGTTTACATGGCGTTTGTCCAACATACATCAAACTTTTCAAATACACGTAAACATGCTCATCTGACTGAAATTATTCCAAATTGCACTTTTTTAAAATCAGACTAAAACACATCCAGATATTCGGTTGAGAGTTTAATTTATACAGCATGTATATATTCAATTGGACCCACACTAGTGACAAAGAAATTGTCTATCAATTCATTAATCAGTATATACGTAATACATTAATCTTTTATTCATATTTTTACTGTGTATTCATCTCACAAGTGAGCATAACTGTTTTGAGGCTGATTATATGTTCTCTGCAGAGCCACCGAGTCTGAGATTCTTAGCAGACACTGGGTCACACTGAACCAATACAAGGACACCTGGCAAGATAAGAGAACTGTTTGGACGAACTTAGATACACTGTAACCACGGTCTTATCTTGACCAGTACCAGCCAGTGGACGAGAGGAGCTGGTCAAAGGAGCAGTAAAGCATCTTTAGAGTGTCTTGGGACTCTGGAAAGGGTCTTAATGACATTTCATGTACAACTTTCTTTCCATTTCCTTTAGTAATAAAACTCATAGCAATGATTTTTTTTCCACAACAGTAGCCATGGTTGCTGAACATATCCTGACTCAGGATTTGACCAAGAAGCCTCAGGAAAAGCCAACAAGCTAACGTTGAGTCATTTCAAAGGAGAACGTCAGTGTTGTGCAAGTTCAACCTCAAAGTTCATTTCACGTATTTGCAGACCTTTAAAATAATCCTGACCTACATTTACTAGATGCTCTGCACTGAGAGGGACACTCCTCATCCTTACTTTCCTCATATAAAGGAATGCATGGAGACAAGCAGAATGCACATGACTGGAGAGCAAACATCTTAGCTAATGATAGCTGTCTGACATAATACAGAGTTCTGTTAAAAACTGTATATGAACAAAATGTTTTATTTCTGCTAAGCAGATTCTTGTATCTGAGGTTGTAAATGTCTGGATGAAAGATGCTTATCATGATTAAACTCAAGTATGACCAGTCAGGTGTAAAAATAACACATAAAACAACTAAACTTGGCTGAATTCAGCAAAGCAGAGTGAACTGGGGGATGGGAAATATTAAAAAAGAAATAAAAAACGTTGTGATCATTATAAAGGAAAACCTTTTTTTTTTGCCTTATTTTAAGTCGTAACTTTGCTTGACCTAAAAGGCTTTTTTTCCTGTATTATCCAGTGATTAATTCAATCAATTTGCCAGATTTAGATTGTTATGGCAAACCATAGTCTTTTTTTCATATATCACTCATCTGATCAACATGGCCAAAGCCCTCATTCATGTCAACTATCTCTGATGAGACAAGAATCATCTGATATCCAAGCGCCATCTTGACATATTTTGTGTGAACAGATGACAAAGGAAGAAATCTGGCTCAGTTCCCTCAATTTAGAAAAAAAAGGTCAAAGAAATCCTCACTATTTGGAAAATCTATTACTCTTTTGTATGAACATATTTTTATTACATTTTCTGGACGCTGAAGGGGTTACTTTAACATAAAGGGCAAAATTAAAGCTAAAATGAAACTGGATGGATATTTCAAGGTGAAGATCATATTTATAATTACACTGAGATACTATAAAATATTTGGAGCCCCACTTCTACCACTATATTCCAGATGAGATTCCTAGTTTGTTCACCCATCATCAGTACTATACCATAAGTGAAGTGACACTACACCATATGCTCATTATCTGTTGTGGAATAACAGTTTTGATGACGGCAGTCTGTTGATAATGAACAAGCAAAAACAGACCACAATGATCCTCAAAGCCACGTCGAGGTTTTATTTAGCAGAAAACACAGCTTCACAATTATTTCAATCAGGTGGCGCCACAACCACTGAGCACCGTGGCCACGTTCAAAACAACTTCACAAGTTAATGCATCTCGGTAGACTTCAAGCTTTCTGTTTGTGAGCTGAAAGCAACAAAAGTTCAGTCCAATCTGTGTCCTGTTCTGGCAGCTGGTGCCAGGTTTTATGTTTGCACAACGATAGCAGTTTATGTTCACCCATCGGCTCTGCTTGCAGCACATTGTTGGTGTGATGGAAGTCGCTTATGATGAACGGAGATTTGCTTCATCCAATCACATTAATGTGAAGGTGAGTGTCCCCAAGTGCTCATAAAATGTAGCAGATTTAAACTCTTTGGATAAACATAAAAATGCTGCAGTAACAATAAGCATGTTGCAACATTAAAGGTGCAGTCGCACCAGGGTAGTCTGGGGAACTGGGTATGATTAGGCCAGGGAGAGGCAACTCTGGTCCTATTTCATCACCCCTGATTAATAAGAACGAGTAACTGAGCAGAACTTGATAAACTGTTGGATGCGTTTCATTTGAATGAGGTGTGTTGGAACAAGGAAACATCTAAAACCTGCAGGACTGCGGCTCTGTAGGACCGGATTTGCTTACCACTGGATTTGGCTGTGAATTCCGAAAAAATTAGCACCTTCCTTTGGTTTGGTTTGCTTTCAGTGGATAACATCACGCCCAGTGTACGCGGGCATACAGAGTATACAAATTCAATAAAGGCGACGGTACAACTTCAGATGAAGATGTCAAATAAGGTGAGTGGGCACTTTATTATTGCTGGGGCCCACACTTACATGAAATTTTGCGACCTTGAGATCATGTATCAGAAATTATGTGACGAGCAAATATTACCGATGGATCTTTGGGGTAAACTATGTAGAGTCGTCCTAAATGTCACTGTTTCTAAAGTGGGTTACTTTCTGGGCTACTTTTCTGGTCTTCTCTGCTCTGATCTGGTCTAATCTGCGCTGGTCTGGTTTCCTCTGCTCTGGCCTCCTCTGGTCTGGTCTAACCTACTCTGGTCTGGTCTAATCTGCTCTGGCTTCCTCTGGTCTGGTCTGGTCTCCTCTGGTCTGGTCTAACCTACTCTGGCCTCCTCTGCTCTGAGATGGTTCTCAGTGAGGAAGACTCTCCTGAGACCAGTGTCTGAGGTGTCTGTGGTCTTTTGGAGTCCACATTTGATGAAGTCCGGCTCTGGTCCAGAGACTTCCCGTAGTTGAAATTCCACTTTTTCTGAGGCCACCTGTGGGTTTGAGGCTGTTTGTGGCTCTGGGTCTTTTAGAGCCTATGTCCACAGATGGTGATTGTTCTACCACTGAAGGACAGCCTGGTTCGGATACCATATCCAGGATCTCAGGATAGTTGCTGCCAGTTGCCATCTTGAGCTGGACAGTAAACTCTGCCACCTTTCACTCCAGGTCTTTTATTGTGTCTTCCTGAAATGATAGTTTACATTTCAGCTCTTGATGAGATCTGATCTAGTTTTCTAACCATTTCTTTAAATCAGCTCATCGGGGTTCCCTACCTGGGGTTCCACCTGTCTAAGTTAATTCTGAGCTTCTGGGTTTGATGTTTTAGATGACTGACTCATGTTCCTCGACAATGTCTTTGTACTTCTTCATCTCCTGTTCACAATGCTTCCTGAGACTGCATTCTTTTTCAGGTCGCTGATCCATCTCTGCAAACATTTCCAGGAGCTTTCAGAGTCTTCTCTTTCTCCAACGAGAGAAGCTGAGAGAAGCTTTTTCTTCTGTAGTCTGTGCTTCAGATCCTCCACTTCATTGGTGAGGTAGTACATCGGCTTTTGGTTGGACTGGGATTCCTGTTCTGCTTTAATCAGTTTCTCTTTCTCTGAAGTAAGAACCGGTTCTTTGTCTGCAGCCTTGCTCTGAGATCCTCCTCCTGATTTCTCAGATAGTCCAGCTCCGATTGGTGGAATTTTGATGGTGGTCTCTGGACTTTATTTGCAGGATTTGGGAACCTGCGTTCTCTCTGTGGGATGTTGGTAGAACAGTCAGAGGATTTCTGGGATTGTGTCCTATAATACCTGATGTCTTGTGGACAGTAATATGAGTTACCATGAGTTGGTAGAGGGAACTCTTCCCCCTGGACATCGCCAGCTCTTGGGACCGCTTTCACAGCAGCCTCCTGGGAACTCTTGCAGAACTTCATGTGTCTGAGAGCGTTTGTAGTCCTGAATGTTCAGTGCACCTTGGTTGTTACCAACCTGCACGTCCTATGAGAAGTTGATGGTGCAGCTCAGATGTTGCACGGCTCCTTATTATCAGCAACATTTTCAGTGTCCCAATTTGGAGTTTCTTGCAGGGTGATGGAATCTATTTTTCTTTCTTCACTAGTGCTGCCAAAAGTGAAGATATTTGAGCCCTGAAGCTGGTCCTAATTCTTCATCTACATTATCACTCCACAGTTTTTTAACTGCAGATGTCACGATCTGGGGTTTTTAGCTGGGTGATAGGCTCCATTTCATTTTCTTCACTGTTGTTGCCAAAAGTGAAGATTTATGATCTTACATCTTCTGGGACTCCCAATTCCTCCTCTACAATAGCGCCCCACAGCCTTGATGTTTGGCTCTTGTTGTCCTCCATTTCTGTTTTTCTTGTGTCACAATAATCTATGTTTCCCCACACCGATGTCCAAAGATCCGTTCAAATCTTTGGTCAAATTTGAGAAATTAGCTATTTCTCAAACTAATGTCCAACGATCGCTTGAAGTCTTTCAGCTAAACTTAAGAAATTAGACATTACTCCACATTGGAAAGATGGTCTTAAATATACAACTGCCGGACTGAAAATTGGTTCCACTCCAGCCCTGGCCAGAAGTGAACCCAAATGTAGTATATTGTAGAAAGAGGGCACACTTAAGCTTAAATTCAGTATAAATAACCTGGACCTTCATGAGTCTTTTCTAACTAACACAGTCAAAGGAGTGGAACTTAGCAACATTTTTTCTGCTGGAAAATAAGTTTTGGTTTGGTGGTAATGTTCAGTCGAGGGTTTTTGCTGACTTTCTTCCAGTCTGACAATTTATGTCCGCCTGTGTTTAAAAAAACAAGTCAGAACGTCAGCTTTGCCAACTTCTAATTTGAAAAGATATGTAGAGTTGAAGAGATCTATTTATTTCTACACTTTGCAGGATTTATTCTGTTTTAATCAGTGAAGAGGTAAACTAAAAATAGTTGTGTAACAAAAAAATTTGCTTCTGTTACACTAAATAAACCTGTGGGAACAGGATTTTGAACTAGTTTACGAAAAGCACGAACTTGCAAAATGATGGTCACATTACATACAGAATGCATTATTTCCATATGTTGTTTTAAATAGAAAATTATTTTCTATTTTCAGATGCATGCAGCCTATAGCCAAATTTGCTTTTTAAATGTCAAAAGCAAGCGGAACTGGTCCAGTTTTTTCAGCTGCATATGCAATTTTTGCATAAATTAAATCAAAGTGTCTACTATGTTTTACTGCTAACATGTTGAGCAAATTTAACCACTTACTACTGTTGGAGGATATAATCTGCAGCAATGAGTCATATAATGTATGATTAAAAAGGATAGGACATTCTGGGAATGTGGTGTGTTCATTAGAATCAGCAATGTGGGCTTCATCCTCCGTAGCGTGTCACCAGCTTCTTCTGCAAGCGGCCACCATTAGGCACAACCATGTGGATATATCTGGTGGCAGGGAACTGTTTTAATGAGAACAAATACATATGATTGATTATTACAGGTCCAAAGACATAACTAAAAAAATGATGACAATACAAAAACACCAAGATTTCAGAGAAATGAAAAACATGAGAGAAGATAATATAGCTGTAGGAGAGAGGATTTTCAGTCTTTATGAAATTCCTGAAAAATTTTGTAGTTCTGATCAATAAAACCACAACTGTAGGAGTGAATGTACTATCAATTATATATATGTGTGTGTGTATAAATGAAATTATATACACTGCGGACATTAAAGTGATTTGTTTTTTTGGTAAAATGTACAATTCTCATGGCAATGAAAGAAGCTGTTTTTGGCCAACCTACTGCAGTAATTCTTCTCTCAAATGCTGGAAACGTCATACGTGCACTCAGTCATACATGCAGAACACCATCAAATATACTGTGAAACCTGTATAATTTTGAATTACCATAATATCAGCTCAATATACACATAAGAATAAATCGGAACTAGCATAATACAACCAAAATGAGGGCATCATGTCCTAAAATGCTTATTAACTCATTGGCTGCCAGAATTGAAAGTGTCTTTCATCAATAGCCAGAGTGTCCCGCAGCCCCTCCCCTCCGTTAAAAACTGCAAAAGACGTTTTTTACCGTCTTTGGCAGTGAACGATCGGATTTGAAAAAATGTCAAAAGACGTCTTTGGCAGCCAATGAGTTAAAAACTGGTCCATGTATTCATCTTATCTAGGCTGGACTACTGTGAAGCTGTCTCAGCTGGATCCCTAAAACAACTCCCTTAACATCCACGAGTTCACCCAAGATGCTGCTGCTGGACTAGTGGCTGGTGATCACATATCTCCCATGTTAACCTCTCTGCACTGGTTCCCTTTAAATTTAGGATATAATTTAAAAAATCCTTCTGAAGCATGAGTCTCATAAAGCAAAGCTCCACCTCACCCGAAAGGTCATATAATTTTTTCTTTTTTTTATTAATCCCAGAAAGGAAGTTACAAATGATATATGACTTTATTTTTCCCAGTTACCCCACAGTAGCAGTTTGCTCCTTGGACGCTAGTTGTGTCACCAAGATTGCAGATGGGTTGCAGGGCTAACGATTGTTTAAGCCCCTTTCCTCGTCTGTTTGGGATTAAAATGCTGACACATTTTCTATTTTTAAGATGAATCTTAAAACATGTCTAATCAATTGACCTGTTTGTCTGCAACCTTTAGTGTTGTTTTCTTTTCTTTCTTTGGTGTTTGTAAACAGTTTTACAAGTGTTTTAATCTTCATATTTTCTTTCATTTTTCTTTTATATTTAAGTTGTTAGTGTGTGAAGCCCTTTTGGGTTGCACTTGTTTGAAAAAAATTGCAAATAAAATGAAGTCAGGCAACCTCAGATGCTCCTTATTGACCAATCTGCTCCTCTCAGGAATGTCACATGACTTTGCCACCTGTATGCACAGTCAGTCTTTGTCATTTTTCAGATGATTCATCATTTTAAGTCAAGTAATATGATTCTGTTTCTTAGGTACAGAAGTGATTGTGTCCATCTGTCCATATGTCACTGTGGTGGTGGATGGTTTGACTCAGGGGGAAAGGGGTTCTGGGAGCAATGGCAGGTGAAATGTCACACAGCTGTTATATGTGCAGTAGTGTGGTGGGCAGAGGAGGAACAGAATCTGGAGCAGCCAGCTTGAGCTAATTATCATGCAACTCCAAAATAAAGCCTGTCAGAAAACATATTCCTGTGTCAGTTGCTGTTACTGCTGAGGAGTATTCTCGATAGTAGCAGGACTGCATTTAGCAGAGGCTCTGGGAGAGAATGTCGGCTGATGATGACCATTTTAGTCAGAAGATAGGCTTCTGCATGTGGATGTGTTATGAGATTGGTTTGTATCCTCACACTTGTGAAAGTCACACTTGAGGAGAGCCAAAGCCACAAAAAATGAAATTGAGATGCTTTGAAATTTTGTAAATGGTACAATACACTGCCCGTTCCCCCCAAAAAAGTCGAACCCTCTTATATGTTGTTGGACTGCCTTTACATTTGATTACGCAGCATTCATTGCGGCATTGTTTTGATAAACTTCTGCAATGTCACAACTTAAGATATATTTCCATCCAGTGTTCTTGTATCTTGTATTGATGATGGGAGAGTCCGACCACTGCGCGAAGTCTTCTCCAGCACATCCCAAAGATTTTCACTGGCGTTAAGATGTGGACTTTGTGGTGTGAAAATGATGTCTCATGCTCCCTGAACCGCTCTTTCACAATTTGAGCCTGATGAATCCTGGCATTGTCATCTTGGAATATGGCCGTGCCATCAGAGAAGAAACAATCCATTGATGGAATAACCTGGTCATTTAGTATATTCTGGTAGTCAGCTGACCTCGTTCTTTGGGCACATAATATTGCTGAACTTAGACTGAACCTGACCAAATGCAGCAACCCCAGATCATAGACTTCCCCCAAAGGACAGTACGCACTAGGCATGATGGCTGATTCTCTTCATCCTCCTTTCTTCTTACCCTGATGCTTCCCGCACTGTGGAACAGGGTAAATCTGGACTCATCAGACCACATGACCTTCCTTCATTGCTCCAAAGTCCAATCTTTATGCTTCCTAGCAAATTGAAGCCTTTTTCTCTCCAGTTAGCTCCAGTTAGTGGTTTTGTTATAACTACACAGCTGTTCAGTCCCAATCCCTTGACTTCCCTTTACATTGTTCATGTGGAAATGTTCTTACTTTCACTATTAAACATAGCCCTGAGTTCTACTGTTGTTGTTTTTTCTCTGATTTGATTTCACCAAACATTTAAGTGATTGCTGATCATGATCATTCAAGATTTTTCCCCCACCACCTTTCTTACCGGAAGATGAAAGTTCCTGTCCTTCAAGTTTTTAACAATGCATTGGACAGTTCTTTACCCAATTTTAATTTTCAGCATCTCTTAAGATATTTTCTTTGCTTTATTAACATCTTTTCTATGTCCATGGGATGTGTCCTCACATTGTTGTTTAAGAAATGAGAAATTACTCACTGTATCAGTTAGTGTTATAACTGAAACATAATCATTTGTGCAGTAATTGTCCAATGGGAGAATCTTATATATTTGCTTAGTTGGTGATAAGTAAACTTCTTTGAATCAGCTATTGCAGATTTTGTCTCCTGTCACTATCCACTGACACCAAAAAAACAAAAAACATACCATCCTTTTGTGCAGCATCTACCATCTAATTTGAAATAAATCACCTTTCCATCTCCACCTGAAGCCTCTACCATCAATATGCAGAAAACCTAATCTAAACCTAATCTAGTTGACTTTCTGATCACTGTCACAGGAATACTACAGGGCATAGACAACCTTTTAAGTAAAGGGAATTTAACTGTGCCAATCAGAAAAAAAAAGGAGCAAAGTGTTCAATAGTCGAGATGGACCAAAGCTCGTTACAAAGAGCAGAAAGAGTGAAATGGTGTCCTGGAGTCCAGCAAATTCCAAAAGAACTTTGATTCCAACTCTTAAGACTATTTCTTGTAACTACACAGAAATTATTATAAGCATCTAAGGAAATGTATGCATGCAGATTTCCTTTAGTGTTAAGGCTTGAGCTGAGGCTGGACCAAGTGGCAACCTCCAGTGGTTAAAAGTGAAGCCTATGCAGAAGTGCCAAAATTGCAGTTCACCCCTCATCCACTAGGGGGTGGCTCCAAAAGGGAGTCGATACTCACAGACTCCCATATTAAAAAGGCCAACTTCACAGCAGAATTAAACATGTTTACAGCCTGGTACAAAAAACATTTTAGGTTTAATAGGTCAAGTTTACCTTAATGACAACTGTGGGGGGAGTGACATTTTTTTAAAACTCATTTAGATGTTATTTAATCTTGAAATTCTTCATAATTTTGATTGACAGGTATCAAATATCCGGCAGCAAGGAGGCAGAGGGTAGCACAACGGCGTTCTTTTGCCGGCTAACAGCACACCTTAGCTTTAGCCTCCGTTAGCTGGTTAGCTCCTGTTAGCTCCGGGTTAGCTTGGTTAGCTCTTGGCTACAGGCAGCTCGGAGTTTGATGGGTGTTCATCTTTGTATTTTGTGGCAGTGACAAGACATGTGACGTTGCCAAGATAGCGACGGTGGGAACCTCCCACCAAGCTTCAATTCAGCTCTTCAGAAACCTACGGGAAAGGACCGTCCATTTAATATACAGTCAATGGGCTGGACCCTCAAACAAAAGTTTGTTTTAGTAAAAGATTTTCCTGAAATCTTCTGAGACAGTTGCTGGGATTGAAAAACAGAATTCAAAGGTTCAGGTCATGGAGAAGGTTATAAGAGTTTCAGAATGAAGGTGAACAATTGTAAGTCAAACAAAGATAAAAAAATAAAAAAAGTCCTTCACAGGACAGACTTTGGCTGAACACACTAGGGTTTTAAATGAAGCAGCCATTGATGGGCCACAGGTGTGCATCACACAGGGAGAGATTGGAAAAGAAAACAGGAAAATGGTTGAAGAGTCTATTTTGTTCAACTGCCTGAAATGACCCAGACATTTCTGAGTCGCAGCCATGAAAAGAGCTGTTTGAATGCTCCAGCTTTGAAAGAGAGACGCTTTAATGCTTTGCTTAAGACTGGCTTTTTGTGTCTGACCACAACGACTTGTGTGGTTAGCTCCACAGTGGGAGCAGTCAGGGCTTCTGACAACTCAGCCTGATCTATGTCCTTCCTTGTTACACAAAAGTTAGAAACATTTACCATTCTCTTCATTTTTATATCTTCCTACACAAAATCTGACTGGTTACAGCCTATATTTGCCCCTATTTTCATGCCGTAGCTTACCTTTAAATCAACTAGATGCCTTGCTTTTCTCCTATTTATATTAAACTGGATCATGTAGCGCTAGCTTAGTCAGCGCTAATCACCTGGATACTGAGATATTCTTTGAGCATCTTTAGTTTATTTTCAGCTCCAATGTAAAAATTTTGATAAAGCATCTGGGTCTATGGCATAATTGGCCGTTTTTGACTACTTTTGTTTTTACCTTTTATATTTCACCTTTAAACATTTTCCCAGCCTTGTTTGGTTTCATTCTGTTCAGCATAACTTCACTTGTGTGATTTCACAGTTATCTTTCTATTTTGACTTACACTGTATTAACACATCGGACATAAAAACGAAATCATGATACTGTAAATATGATCTGGTTTCCCCACATTGTCTTAAAACAAATCTAGTGCTACCATATAACTGATGATGCTGTCCCTTAGTTTCATGCTAACATCAGGATAATACCATGACATAACAATAGTAGTTGTACAGTAGTTGTAAAACTCCTCTAAAAATGTGCAGCCAAATGTCAATATGTTTTATAAGGATGACTAATTAGAGGGAAAAACTTACTTCAAACTGGTGTAGTGACACTGGTGATCCATGTGTGTCTGGAAATACATTTTTGTCCTCCTTAAGTGACCTGTCAATAACATTATCAAACTAGAAGCATTTAGAGAGTGCAGACCTTCGCCAAGCCATAGGGTCAGTCACCTGAGGGAAAAAAAACCCAAAAGGCCCAACAGCCCACCCAACATACCCCCTATATTTTGAACCTTCTGGATCACCAGATCCAGAATATCAACATGATCAAACAATATTGGATAATAACATCTGATGTCATCTTGTATTTCTATTTATTTTTTGCCAAATATTCGGGCATTATCTATACCAATTTGGAGATTTCCTGAAAATTTCATCAAAATCAGTCCATTACTTTCTGAGCTATGCTGCTAACAGACAGACAATCGGACAAACGTACGCCACCGAAAACATAACCTCTCAAATAAAGTGTTTAATAATTAAGTTAATTTGTTATTAATGATTTAATCATTTAATTATTTTGGCTGTTTTATATTTATTTCATTTTCAGCTGATACACAAGTTGGACAGCTTAAACCACAATGCTTTGCAGTATGTTATTTCTTACATTTAATTGCCCTAAATTTGTCCTCTGAGGCAGATGTTTGTTTCAGGCTGTGATCGTCTCCCTGTGCAACTCATATTACTGTGATATGTCACAAAATGTCCAAACATCACAAAATGACACAAATTCCCTCATAAGTGAGCAAACTAATTACCAAATCGGGCTGGTAAGTCTCATTTAGATCGAAAAGTCATGGTCCTGTTTTGATTCATATTGTATGCATGCAGACAAACAGAGAAAGGGAAGGAGGGAAGAGGGGGGAGGGAGGGAGGGAGGGGAGAGGGGGGGGGGGGGGGGGGGGGGGGAAGGGGGGGGGGGGGGGGGGTGGGGGAGGGGG
>JBBBVU010000018.1:5740405-5751860 GCA_037177055.1 Atherinosoma microstoma
CAAGATAATGTCGTCACGAAGCCTCTGTTAACAAGATAATGAAGATTAAACAGTAACATATATGAGTAATCCTTTAAACATATTGCAACAGTGTTTAGACCTTTAAATGCCCCCTCTGCACAGAACTGGCTGATTTGTTTGGCACTGGGACATGAAACAGCTGTTTTGTGGTTGCCAAAGCAATCGATCTAATGAGTGCAGCAGGAGGACAAACAATTAGCCAATCGCAATCATTGGCAGCATTAACATCATTGTCAGGCTGTTTTGTGGAGCATCGTCAAGTTTAAAGGTCTGTTTAAAGTCAATACATGGTTGCCTGGTCAGTTTGAGAAAATCAAATAAAGTACCATGGAAACTGTATTTTCACAGATAATCAAATAGCTGCTTGTTCAAATAAGAGGTCCAGCTAGTGATTTTTCTTTTCTTTGTTTTTTGTCCATCTGCTGTAAGTTTGATGGATGAATTAAAAGAAAGTTACCTTTAAAATGATGTGAACGCATTAGCAGTAGGGTTTAATGTTGGTCCTACTTTTATTACCCGATAAGGAGAGCTCGTTTTGAAGAGGAGGTCCCTGTGCCAGTGTTTTCATTAATTCACTGCGGTTAGCGAGCTCGTTAATTAGTGCAGTGTTGTTCTGTGGGTCTAGGCTGTGAGCTTGTCACTCCCAGCATAGAGACACCAAGCTAAGCACAGCAGGGAGTGGGGAGTGATGATTAAGATGGGATTTGCTCTAATGAACTAGGTACAAGGCGCTCATTTGTGAGGGTGAAACATGATGGACTTTGTTTTGTGAAGAATGCAATTGCTCTTTGTTTTGTCAGCAACAGACCGGAGCTGCAGCTTCATGGCGAGTTATACGTCAATAGAGCAACTCATCATCACAATGCATTGGTATGCTGGATATGCACTGCACTAAGATAGGTGACAGAAAACAAATTCGTTTGTGAAGTTTACATGATTTCACACGTTGGCCATGTTTACATGAGAGTTTTAATTTCCCTTTAATTCATAATAAAAATGAAATCCTCTTTAAAAAGATTAAAACTGACCTTGTAAACACCTAATTCTGAATGAAAATGACCATTCCGAATTAAACTTAAAGCCAAAGTAAGTGGCTGGTTGATTCTGATTTTAAATCCGAATGAATATTTCCTCGATCGTGTACGTTCATTCTGCTTTACATTAATTCCGGTCATTCTGCGCATGCTTGTTCCATTGTCCTATCGCCATGATGCACATAGGCCACCAGGATGGCTGCCCGAAGCAGACGTTGGACTTGAGCTGAGACTATATATTTGTTTGGACCCTTTGAAGAAATGGATATAATGAAAAGATTGAACGGACGGAAGCGTACAAATGCTAAACTTTTTAAAGTTATAGTGTCCAAGTTAATTGACGGAGGTTTCCCTGACAGAAAGAAAGAAAGAAAAGAAGCAGGAACTGGAGTTTGTTTTCTTCTAGTAGATGTAAATATGTCACTTCTGCCCCCTGTCCAATCAGAACCCTTCCCAATCCCTAGATCTTAAACAGAATTAAATAAAGGCGGATAAACATGTTTTCCATGTAAACACGGAGGAGAATACTTTAATTCCCAGAAATATTTAATTCTGAATAATTAATTCTGAATAAAAAAACATAATGGAAGAGTGGCCATTTTCCAATAAGCCCTTTCTCCACAAGTTGATGGAAATAATTGAGGTCCTACTAAAATGTCTGTTAGACGCTATGAGATAGAAACACCCCTTCAATGAATTTAAAAGTCTTTTCATAGCATCTGATTTCAGGGGTAGAGATACCCCCTCCGAGGTCTCTCAGCCTCTCACTTCTGCAGATTTTGCCTTATTTGATGTCTATTCTGCTGCTAAAGCAAAAATGCTAAAATACATTTGTACTCAAGTCACATCAGTTAACCCTTGAAGCAGATTATTATCTTATTATGGAAAGTTAGCATACCCATCCCGAGGGCTCACACACACAGGTAAAAGAAAAAAAGCACAAAGAACTTTTTGTCCATTTTTTTTCCTCAAATATGTAAATCATCTGCAGTTCAGCCATGGATGGTTGGTGCTGATCTGTCTGTTACATACCAATCACAACTCACTTTGAGATTCCTCCTTCACAGATCAGCTCCATGAACCCTGGGTGATGATGTCAGTCCATTTTTCTGTGTTTTAATTATGTTTCAAGAGACTAACTTTTAGAATTGTTACTAAATAGCCAATATATTACCAATCTTGACAATGTTTTTCAATTAGAAGCTAGATTTCCTAGTTGGAATAGAAATGGTTTAATATGCCATCGGTAAAGCATTAATAGCTCACTTCTTTAAATTACTGATAACTTCTGATAAGAATTTGCTGTTAAAAACATTAATCTAACTTCCTATTTAGATGTACAGTGAATGCAGCATGATTTGACATGATTTGATAAAGATGAGATAGATGGATACTGCTACTATGAGCTACTCTCATGTACTAATTCCGTGGAAATAGCTCACTGAAGGGTATACTAGAACTCAAGGAGGCCCCAAACAAAATTTGAAGGTTGTAGTCTTTTTTTTTTTTCCCCATTAAAAAAAAGTTACATTTTTCATAATTCATACAGCATGTCAACTTAAAATTGATGAGGTGGAAATCTGTTTCAGGCCCATGTTTCTAGGTCAACTTAATATTGTGAATAAAAACTGTGAAAACAAAACTTTCCAAAAACTGATTCACAAATTTGAAAAAAGTAAACTGCTGCTAAAGATACTTGAACTTCTCCTGGAGCAAGAAGGTTCCTGGTATCCCAGTCCCACATGTAGCAGCACTTTCCCTTTGAAAAAACGCCAATATGGTGAATTATGGTATGGCATGGTGAGGCCAGCTTTCTTTAGTTTTCCATCATAGGTAGAACCATGTGACTGATACAGGGGCAGTGGATCAGGTGGTAGAGCAGATCAGCCACAGGAGAGTTGGAAGTTCGAATCCCAGCCCCCAGGTTAATCTGTCGTTTTGTCTTTGGGCACTTAACCCTCCAGTGTTGGCATCGCTGAGGTATGAATGTTCAATGGTCGGAGCTTGATGATGCGGATTGGCTGCCACCTTTCCATCAGCTATGTAGCTTACCATCACCATGAATGAATCCTCACATTTCAATCACTATGAAAAAGAAACAAATTTAAAGCAATAAGCATGGACACAGTGAAGTCGTACACATGGTGATAAATAGAATGCCCCCACAGTGAGGGGGGTACTGTCTGGGAGAGCCATGCTAGGGCAAACCAATGGTGAAAACAATCTCCTCACACCAAAGTTGACAACAAATGCTTTACATTTACAGTAAAGACAGTAAGCCCGAAGCATATCTACATTTTGTTTTGTTACAAATGAAAGATTTGAGGAAGACTTGCTTTAAAACATGGACTTTATTATTAAAAATGTATTATTAAAAAAGGGTAAACAGAAAATTAATGCAGACACTGCAGTACTTGAAGTAACAACATACAGTTACATTACAGTAGATGTTAACTTGCAATTTAGATACCTTGCATGATAGTATCATACTTTTATAAAACACCGGCTCAGTATAATGATGCATATATTTATTATTTATGAAAGGAGACATTTTTTATAACAAAATATTATGAGCGTTATTTTTTTCTTGCCGAAAGAAAAGTGTGATAGGAAACATGTTTAAAGGAAAATGCTAATCAGAAAAGTAATTTAATGTAAGTATAACTATATGATTTATTTGTTGAAACCAGGATTAGTGTTTGGATTAAAATCATCTGATTTAGCCTTCTTATGTGCAGAAATTTCCATAAAGTTAACAGTGCACTTTACTTTTAAGCTTACATCTGCTTTCTCTGCACGCAGTGGAGTTAAATAGAATATTTGAATAGTCTTTACAGAGCTCTACACTTCTGTTGTCAGATTGTTTTTTTCTAACGCTTGACATTTTCCAGGGGACTGGCATATACAAATTTCCAACACCTTTTTTCGGTGTGTATGCAGTGTTTATAAATGAGGCCTCAGGAGGATGTTGAGTCCAGGAGATGGTTTTGCTTCTGCTGAAGCATACATGTGGGATGCTGCAGGCCACAGGTTATAGTCTCCCCAGTTATTGCTGGTTGCTCGGCACTGCGACTCGCTTGAGAGCAGAAAAGCCAACAGACATCACTGACTCATCCATCCTGCCTCCCTCCATCTTTATTTTCTTCATTTCACTCATCCACAAAGGGGGGAGAGGGCTCCTCTTTTGTCTGCCGCTCCCCCAGGGCACATTGTCCATTTTTACACACAGCTATAAAGTGGCAGGCGACATAGCGAGCCACACCTTCTCTCACAAATACGACCATAAGGATATGTTTGCATATTAGTTTTTTTTATGTTGGAGGATATGTACAGATTTCTAGTTTTACATTCAGGCCCGCCACTCTTTTTTCCCCCCTTTCTACCCTGCAGTCTTAGCGGCAAAAGCAAAGGAAGACGAGTAAATATTGATGCACATTCTGTTCCCTCTCAGCTTTTGTCCATCTGGATCCACAGCAGCCTCTGGAGAACGATCAGCCAGGAAGCACTCGTCGCTCCTTCTCCTCCCTCCTTCCCCAGCAGACCTCCTTGCCGCCTGTTTTCTCTTTGTCTAACCGTCGTTCCTCCGTCCTCACACCTCGTTAAGTTTTCACCACCCACTCGTCCCCCCCTCCCTCTCCACGTTTCCCTCGCAGTCCTCCAAGAGACACTTTGCTCAGATTTCTTGTATCTATACTCATTCGCAACAGATTAATTTTGAATGAACATACATGAAGCAGAGCACCAGAGATATCCTGCTGCCGCTTCGCACAAACATGCCGCCCTGAGGAGTGGAGACATAACGATACGGCCATTTAACAAATGCTTTTATCTAAAGTGAGCAGTAATGTGAGTTGTATTTTTAGACTTGACCTCAGGGGAATTTTGGAAGATTGTTTGGATTCACAAAGGAGTTTACTCTGCAGCAAGCCTGCAAGGTGCATTGTCTGTGCACAAACCTTATGTGTAGGGCACATCAACAGTCAGTGGAAAAGATGCCTTATTCCCTGTTATAATCTGTTGCAAGAATAAATATCTAAGCTTGTCCAAGACCTGTAAAGACTGGTGTGTTTTGCACAAGCCTGAAAGTGAATTGTAAACACTGTGCCTCTTGTCACAGCTCCCTCAATGTCTAGCCTCTTTTCTGCAGCAAGTTTCTTTCTGGAGCTTCCTCTTTTCCCTCTTCCGACTCTTCTATAAAACAGAATCCTTTTTTTTTTCTTTCTTGTCAGAGTCCTCCCTCGCTCCATCACTTTTTAATAACCCTCCACTCTTTAATGAGTTCTGTTATGTACACAGGGGGCAGCGGCAAGGAGCCAATTTGTGATTTCACATCAGATCAGATCAGAGGGAAAGCTAAGAAAATAAAGAGGGGGTAACACATACACAACTTTCTCCTCTTTGCAGCCGTGCTCACTTGAGAGAACCTTGCATCTCATCTTGGCTGTCTAGGGACTAGTGATGCCCCCTGAGCCGCCATTTTGGAATCATCCTGCGGAACAGTGAGTCACCGGAGACGGATCCTTAGAGGGTTGAGGACAGAGTAGCGAGGAGGGAGATGAAGAAGAATGCTGATATGTATGTGACTGCATGAGGTTAGTTAACTTTATACTTCTGCAGAGGCATAATGAAGCTGTTCTTTCTGGCCGGGTTTTGTAGCTGGAGGTAAAAGCTTGAAAGCTGAAACATCGTTAACTTTCACTTAGTTGGACTTAGTTTATGTTTCCCATGCCAGGGCACAGGAGATCTGGGAGTTTGGTGTCACCACATATTCTCAATCTCATAACCTCAGAGCATTTTTTTGCGGAATTTGAATCACAGTGGGAGCATGATTCCTTCCCTTTAACCTTTTTATGATATTCCCACTCTCTGTGGGTATTCCACTGAAACAAACATGAAGGATCTTTATGAGACATTTAAGTGTTTCAGTTAAGTCTGCCGCTTAGACCCAGACATGACAGGGCAGGTAATAATCTGCTATGACATTCCTCAATCGTCTGGTTTAAGCGTTTTCTAAGAGGTCAGGACTCTGTGCTGGCGCCACCAGAAAACCCACCGCATCAGCCACCGCTTCTGCTGGTCATTGTCTCAGTGACAACACAAAGTATACTGTGTACACAGCAGAAAATACAGTACATTACACTATCATGATATAATATCCATGCAGCATACTTTTATAAATCCTGCTAAATACAAAATAACTTGATGCTCTCAAATTGAGCAGCTGGAAAAAAATGAAATCATTTCTTCAAATTTTGCTAACTGAGATGTTTTTGGGATCATGTGTATCATGGAGTTTTGGATACTGGCACACACATTTAGAGATGGATGGTTTGACTCTCTGATCCAATCCAAATGGGTTTCTAGATGACCAGCTAAGAACTTACACAGTGGCTAATCCCATGGGTTGCTGGGCTAGACATTTTACAGTCACCTTAGTAGTGCTGGCTCATGAGTCACCCACTTATTCTTGGCCAGATTGACAGCAATATAGCCTCTGGTGGCTCCTCCATAGTACTAATTTTGTCCATTTGATGCACCATAACAAACTAGATTAAACATGTCATGCTGCTTTGTGATATTATAGAGGGAGGAGCAGAGGCAGGTGTACCGACCCCCCCCCCTTTTTGTTTTTACTAATGAAAAACACAAAATGTAATAGGGTGTTCAAATAAAAGAAAACCAAAACATAAAGAGGAGTAAGGCAGGAAGACTTGGCATCCTGAAAAAAAATCTATTCACATGATGATAGCCAGAAAAAGACGAGCATCTGGCAACGGCCAAAGGAAACCCGAGGGAAGTGATGACAATAAAGGAGCAGCGCAATCAGTCTCTGAAACCTGGTGTCAAACGTGGGAAGCAGTATTCAGTGCTAATACACAAGGGCAGAATAGCTTGAAAATGAAACAAGAAAAAAAATATAAATGTGGAAATAAAAAGAAAAAATCTTTAACAAAAATATATAAAAAAAAAAAAAAAGAAACAAGCAAGCAAAAACCCAATGCCGTGACATTTCCGTATGGACTTGTATTCTATGGAGAGAAAATAGACTCATATCATGGTGTGTGTGTAATACATGGTTTGTAAACCATGTAAACTAATTGTGTGTAACTTTGGATACTTGTATGTGTAACATGTGGTTTGTAAACCGTATAAACAATTTTGTGCATAACTTTGGGTACTTGCAAATGTGTTTTCAAATTCACAGAAAGATTTCCAGATAAAAAACAACTTCTATGATGATCTGCTGGAAGATCTTTGCTAGCTATGCAACCATGCCTCCAGTCCTTTGCATCACCTCATGCAGGGAAGGCTGATGGAGAGCATGTTACATAAACAAAATGAAAAGCTAAACTTTATTTTTTATCAAATTAATTTATAATTGACAGTAAAAGAGAATATCAGAAGGCTATGTATCCCAACACACAGATCATTACACGAACGTTGCAAATGCTATTATTAGCGGTTATCGTGAACTATTTGCAAATCTTTCTTACTGTAATAAACACTGAGGATTTTAAAGCAATTTTTTTTTTCATAACATAAAACAAGGGATTCAGCATGATTATGTACTGGAAATTGTATATGACTGCAACTAGGGCTTTGATCATGTAATATCCATCCATTCATACATGAAAAGTTGATCTCGTTTCTTGTCTACGGGTGAATAATGTTGCATTTGCCTACCTTGAAAGTAGGATGATGAACTCGTACAAAATCAAGACAATTAATTTTATTCCTAGTATATTTCAAACAATGTCAAAAGTCATTAAACTTTGAAATAAAGCATAAACACATTCATAGAAAAGGCAAAATAACAATTTCATAGCTTAAGTTAAGTTCTATGGCACTCGTAAACATGTCCACATATATCCCCATGGGAATTTACTTTGTTGACAGATTTTATGTGAAAGTTTACTTTCTGCCAGTGGGGCGTGTGTGGGTCTGCAATGCATGATGGTGATTTGAATTGACTGCATTTCTGGTGTCTATCCAACTGTCTATCTGGTGCCCCACCCCCCCCGACACAGCAAAATAAGAAGAAACAAGTGAATTACCAACAGCGAGTAGCATCTCTGCAGAGAAATTGGCTTGCCACTCGTTGGATGTTAAAACATAGCCAAGAGGGATCATTTAAATACGTATGTATGTTTTTCCTTTTTTAAAAGATAGATTTCCTGCCTTTAAGTTAAGGGAACTATCTTTAACATTATGTAAAGTGAAATGACATAATCCAGTTAATGAAACATCGTGTAGACAGGGTCATTTTGGGGCATACATGAAGTTGACAATTACTGGGAAAAAACCGCCTAGGGGTAAAATTTAATCAAAATCATCTGGTGCAGATCTAATTTCAAAAGCCACTGGCTTCCATTGTTTGAATAAAAAACACTGTTCAGGTTGCATTAAACAGCTGATGGTGAGAAATCAAATATAATAAATCCAAAAAAAACAACCTTACTTCCCTCAGCTTGTTCATATTACACTACTTCCTGCATTTTGAATGAATGTTTGCAGTGCAAACCACAAATTACAGAATAATCCAATATGAATTTAATCGCATTAGTGGAAAGAAATCCTTGGCCAAACCATATAGACTTGCAAAGCCTCTAAAGGCTTGCTTACTTTTTGCAAAATGGAGTGTACTCAGAAACTGCTGTATTGGTCACCAAATTCATTGAATTTCATGAAGAATGCATAAAGATTTATATAATTCTGAAGCAGCCAGGCTTTAAAGTATAAGATCCAAACTCCCACGCCAAAATGGATGATTAATTGTCTTTTACTATGGTATTTAATGCAACAAAAGCAAATCCAAAGCTATGTCGACATGAGCTAAATAAGCAGAAATTAATGCACTGAAGTCTGGTGCCAGAGATTCTGTCCAAAAAGCACAGAGCTGCAGAAATACTGTGGACAATCAATGCGATGTAACTACCAGCAAACACTGTTTGATTTAAGGACTCTAGTTTAACTGAGGTACTTTGTCACTACTTTGTTTACTTACTGATTTAGCTACATTATGGAACTAAGAGTCTGATAGCTTTCATCCATTCAGTGTCTTGCCAAGGTCTCCTGAGTGAGGTGTCTGTTTGTTGTCACATGGGCTGAAATGCTGTGTGATTAAAGGACAGCCTACATACCAATTTCCTTAGCTGCTTCTTCAATTATGAGATGTTTGAACTTTGTTCCAGATTGACCAGATTTATGCACTTCACGTGCACAGCATGGGAAAAAGCAATCTTACATGTATACAAAACAAAATGTCCTAACAGTCTACGAATAATAACAGATATTAATGCTTTAATAGACTCTCATACATTTCCACTCACTCTGCCCATCTGTGTTTGAGAAATAAATGACTGGAAGCAGATTCAATGAATTCCTCAACTTATTATTCATTCCCAGATTTTTACATTCTTAACAGCTTGGTGTCGTGCCATTGGCTATTTATGCTCTTTATCTATGCCTACAGGTCAATCATAAACATTTTAAATATCCTATGATCTGAAATTACATCCATTAAATTCTTCCATCTTTTTTTGTAATGCTTTGTTGATCCCTGGGGAAATTTTATTTCCTCTCACCTCTTGGAGATTAGAGGGCAGGATTGACTATAGAAGAGCATCTCTTGAGTGCATTGAAACTCTTTGAATAGCTCAAGGACACCATGGTGCAGTTGTTTGGTCTAAATTCTGTTCTCCAGCCCAAAGGTTTTCCCTGATCTCATTTACAGGGCATTTGGCTTTACATTCAGACATAAACAGGATGAAATTTCCTGTCAATTTATTGCCACAGCATTTATTGCATGACATGAGAATAAGCTGCAGCTTGTGTGACTGTCTACTTGTAATGTAGCAGGTATGGCTGGTTTGTTTAATATGGAGCCATTATATTACAACGATATATGAAAGCCTGATTCATCCGCTCAAGGCAACAACTGGGTATGGGTGCTAAGTATCTGCCAGATAAATGCAGCACTAGCCTTACTATTTCATTACTATATGATTAGGTGACCATTTTGAAACAAATAGGCCCATTTACACTCACTTTACATCCATTAAAAGGTACATCCATTTCAAACATTGTCAAACATTAATACCTACACATTCCCATGCCTCCTTTATAGTTGCATGATTGTTGGGAAATACATTATAGCCACTAGATGGCAATGTAGAGTTCACCGTTCACTTTCAAGTTCCTATGTCAGGTTCAATAGCAATATAGCAAACTTGGCGACAGTGAAGGAGATCATTGTTGGTGGTAGGTCGGTACTAGTTTTCACAAAAGATTGTGCTCAGCTGTTGGTCCGGGATGAGACTGACGTCTCTTTCTCTCGGGAGCTCCGTCTGGCGCCAGGCTGCGACGATCCCGTCCGGAGGTGATGCCCAATTACTCTAACTAGGAAACGTACTGATGCTTAAGAGTAGTCATGCAGCTCAGTTACAAAGATTTTTCACGGGCGGATGGCTGGAGAGAAGTGAAATTCTCCACCACAAGTCTCAGTATCAAGTTCGGCCCTCCTAGCTCCACCTCCTACGTCATCCACATGTTGGCCTTAGTGTCAAGTGAAACCTGACACCTTTCAAACCGAAAATCCACCACATCATGAAAACGCATGTTCTCAGAGAGAAGCATAAAATGAGGCAACACAGTAGACGGCAGTGGTCTGGGAGGCCATTCAATAAATCAACACTTTATCTTTGTTCTTTTTGCTGGTCGGATGTTAGCTTTACTATACAACACTACGCCCATGATGTCTGGTGGTATATGCTCTGTTTGCTGTATTTGCATATGTATCCACAAGCTTTCTGGAAATGTTCTGAAATACATATGAAATGAATGCGGAGGACAGACAGAGGGCATCTTCTGTACATGTATTTGATAAGGAGTTTAAATTAGCCTTTAAGATGTTATGAAGTCTGTGAGAAAAAAAAAGTTTTCGGCTAACTCACTAAGCTAATGTAAGTTAGCCTGTTAAGAAGATCAAATCTGCTCACAAGAGATTTGAACAAGCACAAATTCCTGTCTGAAACATTACTCTACATTACATAAAAAACAAAAGTTAATTTGTTTTAGAGTAAAATCAGTCTTACTGTCTCTAGAAAAAACTCAAGTTAAGTTCCAAGTAAAATCAATTCAGAGAATTGGGTATGAAAATTGATTTTACTCAAAGTCCTGGAGTACACTGAAAGCAATCACTTCCGAAAAGTGGGCTGTAGTTGAAGGGGTAAGAGTGCGAGTCTGAGGGCTTGAGCAAAGGGTTTGACTCTATGTGGTAGTATAATATTGAAGAGGACAGGAAAATGATCTGAAACGTGGGTGTTAAGAATCTCACTGACATTTATGTTTAGACCAAATGATAGCACGAGATCCAATGTTTGCCCTTTCGCGTTATTCAG
>JBBBVU010000018.1:5774941-5786808 GCA_037177055.1 Atherinosoma microstoma
ATGTGTGGTGTTGATTGTGACAATAGGCTGCTGTTGCTCCCCTTCTTTGTATTGTAATTTCCTTTTTTATTTTGAAAACTTATTAGCACCTCCTTAGAGCCACAAAGCAACTACTAAGCTACCGCAGAGAGAAAAATCCTTGTGCCGCGCATGGGAAAAAGGCATAAAATACCCATCAGTTTTCAGTTTAACTTTATAAGTGGCAATGAGTCTTTTTATTCATTCCCTCTTCTCTATTGGTTTCAGTCACTGTATGCATCATAGGTCACACTAAATCTGCTTGTTCAGGGCTGGAAAAGATACTGGTTTGGGTGTCACCATTGAATGTTACTCTATTGTGTTACAGCATACCATTTTGTTGATGACTGGTCCATATATGTGGCAAATATCTGCTCTGGTATGATGTTGTTATAATGACTATAAAATAGTTGTAATGTCAAGATAATCTTCCCTTACTGATTCGCTTATCAATGAAAGAAACCACAGGTCTTTCAATGAAGCATCATGATGTCTCATGAAGAGTTATTCCTCAACTTTAAACAGAAGTAGATTTTATTTTTAGCCTTTAACAACCACATGTTCCAGCCAAAGTATCCATTATAACCTGAAGCAAAGAGAATTACGGAATTTCCTAGTGACTGTGTGCTGAGTTCTCGTTATACCGCACTACATCCAACAGTCCCAGTGAAGTTATCATGAAACAGATATGAACAAAGACAAGTTACTTGATATTTTTGCTCATATTTATTACGCCATCCAGGAATTTGACTTTTGTATTTGTCTCCTTTCAGAATATGAGACAGGATGTCGTCCTATTCTGTATCAAGTGCCTCATTGTAATCAATACAACAAAAGGAAAACCGAATAAGATCAATGTGATTCAGTGGAAAGGTGCAGTAAATACTGGAATTGCATTTGCTAAGTTAAACCTGCCTTTTTTGCGAGGGGGGGGGGGTAATTGACTCTGGTGCAACTACTCAAAACTCCAGGATCCGGTCACAGATAGCCACTTGTGTTCAATTTATCTTCACAAACCGTTCAAACCTCTTAATATTGTGTTTTTATACCAACAATTAAAAACGGTGGAGCAAAATGTTGGCTTTTTGTCAAACCACCTCCTCCCTAGACAAGGAGTGTGTGTGTGGGTGTGTGGAGGGGGGTTGTTGAAGGATACCTGCTGTTTACATGCGCTGCATATTTTAGCCAATAATTTTTACCCCAAAACGGGTAACTCTAGGGGCTGCTGGTCTAGAAGATAATAAGATTTACAAACTTTTATAATTAAAAGTATTACATTAAACCAGTGTAAATATTACATTAAGCTGATTATCTTATGTTTGGCCGCTTTGCCACTTCTGCTTTGTCTCTTCCATTTTACTGTGCTGTCAAACTCAACCCATTCTTAAATTCTGTTGTCACTACTCTGGTCCAGCAGTTACCTTGCCAGCTTCTTTTCAGGAAAATCTGTCTGATCATTGTTCTTAAATACTGGCTGACGTTCAAGCAACCTTCCTCATCCACATCTCCACCTTTTTCTGATACTAGAGGTGCCTCATCTGAAGTATCTGCCACCTTCTATCTTTGCTGCTCACCCATCTCCAGTAGACTCCAAAGGAGGTCCTTTCCCCTCCTTCATGCATGCCATTGCACTCTGGCAAAATGAACCATCAAAGTTATTCGCTAAATAAATGGTTTCAGATTCAAAATTATTGTCATAAAGAAAGATAAAACCAGGGGACATGGTTGATTTCCCCTGGTTAGCAAAAAAATTAGGATGATCATAATTCTCTGGTTTAAAAGGCTTCCCAGCTGGAAGACCTAATTTACTGTACTGCAAACAGAAAAATATCAATTTCATCATTTGTAAGAAAATAAAATCTAAACTGTAATAGAGAATATGAATTAAACGGTGAAATAATTGCAGTCTGCTGTCATTACTTTTACACTGGTAAGATACTCCAAAACATACATTTGCAAACAATAATAAATATATTTACATATTGAATAAGCGCCAATATGAAAATTCAAGTATTACAGCAATATTTACATGCATAGTTAAAATTTGTCAAAATAGAAATAGGACAGAACGAATATATTGCACAGTATTTTACTACTACATCTTTCTTTTAACTATGAATAATTTAAAATATGGTAAATCAGTATCAATTTATGAAATTATGGCAGGATACCCAAACCCCACATGTTGGACAATGAGTGTAGTTGCTCCTATTCCCTATTACTTTGAAACATCACATTGCGGAAATTTGCAAACATCCACTTCATAACTCAAAGTAAAGTGCAAATCGAAAAACATACCAACATTAATAAATGTTAAGCTGTAAAACCCTATAGGATTGATGCTAAATCTGTTACTGAAAAGGTACAAGGATGCTCATTCAGGTTCTGTCAGAACTAAAAGCTCTCACTTATAATTAACAATGTGATAATAACTAGGGGTAGGACTGAATTAAAAAATGTAATTAATTAGAGGCTTTGTAGTTAATTAATCTTCATTTTAACCACATTACAATAGTTGCCTCAAAAGTAACAATTTATTTTTATGAAAGGGATTTTAGTGGAAAATTGAATTAAATAATAGACAAACATTAATAAAGTAAAACTTTAACTCTAATAATGTCAGGAAAAATAAATTCAATTGCATTCAAATTCAAAACAGTAGAAAAAATAGAAAAAACATCCCTGGCCCACAATGCACAGACTTGAATATTTAGTACCATTTAGGTACTAACGGCTCCGGGTGTTTTCCAATTAAGAGTCCACAACATGTTACATTATCCGACAGTAAGCCAGGGCGGGATCAGCCAGCAGCCGGTTTGAGTCTGGTCATGGAGGAGAGGTGAACGTCTACTCTTGACGGCTGGGAGCTGGAACTGATGCTGCACGAGAACTGAGGCTGTTGAGTGTTTTTGGATGGGGGCGGGGCTTTTGCAGCAGCCACTCATTGAGAAGAGTAAATGTTACATGTTTTCATGTCAGTATCCAAATGTCTCCAATAACACCACAAAAAGTCTTTAGATTTGTCGCCAGTCGCTTGAGGGATCTGAAAACTCTTCAAATATAGCGCTAAAGTTGCTAACAAAATGTTTCCTGTTTGGAATGCAGACTGTGGTTAAATGCATAAATAATTTTAACACGTACATTTTTTTTGTAATTAATTAACCGTAATTGATGCGTTAAAGTCCCACCCATAATAATAACATTAGTGATATGAATAACAAGGCCCTGAAACAAAAGAAATAGAAGCTGTTCACTGTCACGTTGAGATTTACGGTTTGTTCAACCCAGGCATCTTTCTTCTGTTCAGTCCTCTTGAAATTTCATAAAGTGCCAGGACCAATATGGCGGCCCCGCAGACATACAAAACAATGACTAATGTCACGTCTATGTACATATGTTTATGCAGAAGCCGTTCACTAGCCATCTAGCTATATTTTTCACTAAAATTGAAACCAAAAAAGTAGCTGACAGTGACAGAATTAAAAAAAGAGGCAAAGAAATTCTGTACAGGCTATTTCATCTGTGAATACACCCAGTTTAACTTATTTGTGGCTTTTTCTAACACATTCTTTAAAGTGTTTATCTAAATTTCCTCTAACTAGCAATGTCGACCAAAAGCCTTTTTCACACATGAGATTTGTAACATAAATTACTTTTCAGTTTGGCATACAGTTATTCGGATACTGGTCTCTTTTTCATTGTTGTTCCTGAGTAAATGAGATCAAATAGAACGAAGATGAAGTCAAATATCCAGTTTTTCTCATGACTGCACATAGTTTCAACTTAATTTTTCATTGTAGTGTGTCAAACACACCTCGGCAGTTGAAAACATAACAATGGCTGAGAAGAGCTAAAAAATATATCCTTTCTACATCCTCAAGCTAATTAAAAGTCTGGTAATACTGGTAAAGGTTTAATTGCATTACAAAAACATTGTAGTTGTCAACTCAAGGAAAACATGATGTGTAATTCACACATACACACACACGCACACACACACACACACGTTCTCCTCACCATCATCGCTGCTCAGATAAGGAGCTGCACCACCTCACAAAACTGTGTACATCTTTTTAAAGTTCCAGTTTTATTCTAATGTCATTTTGCTATTGAAATAACTTCGAGCTGACAGAACGAAGTGATGGTGGATTAAGCAGAAATATTGATGCAAGTTCCATCAAGCAGAAGCTTCAACTACAGCTCAGTCACTTTTCTCTGGTTAATTTGGCTCAAACGCTCGGGGGGGAATAAAATGCAGGCAAACATCAGAGATAAAAGAATGGAGAAAGAAAAAGTTTGCAGATGTGAGCTTAATAGCTTGTTTGATGATGTGACCTGTTGGATTTCTCTAATGAGCATTTCTAGATGAATATCTCAAAGCTTCACGCATGCTACCCTCATGTTGAGATTATTGGAAAACAGTGCTTGTGTGAATGGGGTTAATGTGAAAAAGCTGACGATTACAAAGATAATTCAGAGCAATTATTTTCACCATTTTTGACAAAAGTGAACATTACATTTGGAGAAAAGGTCAAATATTTCAGCTGGATATGCCTAACTTAAGTTTTTCATACATGAACGCCGGAGCAGAAACATTTGCTCTAACATGCGATGCCGCTGGAACATCTCCAAAATACTTCAAGACTGCTGTGCAGTGGAGCATATAGGGCCACTGCAAACCTCATCTATCATTAAAACTCAGATCCATCAGCAGCTTTTTTTCAGTTTTAAAAGTAATGTAATGGATTCATAATAGAAAGCTGTCCAAACCATCAAAATGTAGTCTGTCCTGTTTTAGAGGTTTTTATTTTAACTTCTGTTCAGAAAGGTGATCATGCAAGGGATGACTTAAATTTCATGACAACAGATGGCAAAAAATAAAGCTTGAATCAGTCTTTTAATGTGAAAGCTGTGCAGCTTTCCATGACTCTGGACATTAAAAATACTGATTGTTTGGCCTTTTTCAGCTGGATGTAGTTCACCTTAGTAGCTGCGTCTACGATGTGGTAATATCAAAGTTTTTTTTATTTTTTTAACTTGCAGTGTTCCCATTATTTTGTCCATCCCCTGGAGCAACAGGCTAGTTCAAAGGGAGCCGCAACATGTTTGTGGAGGCTTGCTTTGACCAGAACTAATTTGCTGCTGCAAATTTCTCTTTTCATGCTGCTAATGATGTTAATCCTCTGTACACATTTTCTCTTGAATTAGCAAAACAAAAGGGGTTGCAGCAGCATTATTTAGCTGAAGGATAAATGTTGCTTTTCAAAGTCTATTTCATGTGCCAGTTTTCGTCTAAAACTTTTTGATTTGATGAAATTGCCAAAGTTAAGTGGCAGGTTTCATCATGTGGCATGAAAAGCTTTTGACAGCATGCAGCTATATCCACGCAGACAACTGCCTGTCCTCTAGATCATCACCAATACATGTTTCAGTCCAGATGTGAGGCTGCTTTCACTGCTGCTGGGATCAAACTAATAAATGTTCTTTTTTATCAGGAAATTTAGGGCAGATGAACCCTTTAACTGCCAAAATTTCAGTGAGTACAATGAACATTGCGGAAATTGTGGGAAAGAAAACCTGACTGAGCCATCTCTTGGATTGGGTGTACTACTAAAAAAGTGTTTATTTTTTATTTTTTATCCCAATTATGTTTCAAATTTTTAACTATTTCACTTTTGTTACTACATTATTGACTTTTTTTTATCAACCATGTGTTACAAAACATTGATTCTTGTTGTCCAAAGGAAAAGGAAAAATGAATAAAAACATTTTTCTTCTTGCTTTTTTTCTTAGTGTGAACTTTAACCCTTAAAATTCTGCTAGATCGCCAGCGCCCCGAGCCTTATCGCATATATTATTAAAATGTCTCAGGAATAGTGTGTAACACTTTGGGTTGAATTGGGATTGATAGCTTACCTTTTAGGTGATCTGCAGAAGTTTTAAAGGCATCCTGTTCAAAAGGTTTACAATCGAGCTGAAAAATTTGTTTATTTGGAGACCATATAGTAAATCCACTGAGTGATCCATGGTAACACCATTATTTATCACATTTTCGGAGTCAAGAAATATTTTCATTACTATTAAGCTGCTAAGATACCTCAATTCTTACCAGGAAATTATGATGAAGCCACTTCCTATCGAACTTTAAACCAATTAGAACAATGGGAATTAATTAGATGATAATTAATGTCCAATCAGGAGCAGCCATAGATCAACCGGTGACAAGAAGCTTATATGTCTGTCTGAGAAGAACAAAATAATGGTTATAAATAGGTTATAAATAATGTTTTTTGTATCTGAGTTTGAGTTGAACTGAGTTTGAGTTGGTTTTGTGAGGATAGGAAGTGAAAAGTAGCATAAACCCCTGAAGGAAAAAGAGTAAACATGTAAAAAGTTTCTGTTGTGTTTATTTCAATGCCAATATTTTTTTCCTGAAAGCCAAGACTTTTTAGAATAGATGAGAAAAGGCTCGGTCACTGTTGATCTGTTATTTCTACTAAGTAATAAATTCTTCTTTTGGAGGGGTTGGGGGTGTTTGCCTTTATGGTGCTGTATCTATTGATACATTAATTTTACATCATTTTAGCCTCGAAATCTGACAATGAGGCTGTCCTGAAAAAAAAAAAAAGTCTGTATGTTGATTGTGCTTAAAGGGTTGAGCTTCTATATGCATTTTTACATAAAAAACAAACAAACAGGTGGACCAGTTTTAAGGGTGAAAGGTTTAATGAGATCTTGTTTTATAAATGCGTTGTTTTGTTTCTGTGGAATTTCTGCAAGTGTTTGATCTTTTTGACAGTAACACTGAGTGATTCTCATGTGCATGAATGGGGAGAAAAGGAGCAATGCTATGTGTGTCAGAGCCTCACACCCTGGCCGTCTACATCCCATATCACTTTCAACATGGCTCCCTCACAGCTAGTCTGGCCTCACATGGTGCCAGCAAATCGCAGAGACACAGCTAGCATCTTTTAGCATTCATATATTCACTCAGAACTCAGTCAAAGCAGCAAAAACTGCGAACACAGCCAAGTGGGAAACTCTGGGACACAGGTTGCATCCCATTTCATCCTTTATAAATCAAAGCACACTCCAGGATTTGGATCGAGAACAATGTCCCTGGAATGGGAAGCCATCCATCTTGCTGCTGTTTCTAGGGGGTTGAATAGTGCGACTTCAATGCATGTGTGCATGCTGGTGCAGGAATGCTGCAGCTGCATCGCTAAATGGGACTGCGGGGTTACGACCTTTCAGCTCATTACAGCAGATATGTTGCAGGTGAAGTCGATGGCGGGAGGGGCAGGTAGCAGAACGGGAGAGGAACAGCAAGCGCTAGAGGATTGAGCTTTGTCCTTCCTCCCACACTCAGCATACCTCTCCTGAATTCCTCGCTATTGTTCTCTAATAAGCCCGACTTCTTGCTGCTGCTCACATGCCTGTTTGTGTGTGTAACATCCATCCAAAAACAAGATCATTATCAGGTTTTGTTTGAAGCTCGTCTCTCTTCTTTCCACTCTCTCCTCCCTCCGCCTCCTCTACCTCATCTGCTCCTGTTGGCAGGTTTGGGTATGTCAGCGCTGAGGAGAGGAAGCAGAGGGAAGGCAAAAGGAGGGAAAGATGTGGAGTGAAAAAACTGTGTTGGCTGCATTAGCATATCAGACACATGGTGAGGGCTGGAGATTGGGTACTGGAGCAGATGTCGATTTACATATTCAATGTCGGGCCAGCGGTGCATGTGTACATAGGTGTGTGTCTCTGTTTGTGTATGTGTGTGTGTGAGAGATGGGGAAAGTAATAGATGTCATGAGTGTGACAGAGGCAAGGGTGGAGCAGAATGGAATGCGGATGGAATCACAATCGGAGGAAGAACTACCATCCATCCATCCGACCGGACTGGCAACACTCATTTCATCCTCAGAAAGTAAACAAATCTCTTCCTCCTTTTTGTTGTTTGGGGGTTTTGGGGGGTAAGATTAGCATTAAAGGGACGTCGGCTGATTGACGGATGTGTTTGTGCATAGTTTTTGGCAGGCTGCGGGAGCTGATCAAAGCCAGAAAAGATGTCTGACAGTCTTGATGTAGTTAATTAGGCTAAACACGGACCACTTGCACACTCCCTCGTTATCTCCTTTTTACACAGACAAACTTGTGCTAATACGCATTGTCTTTATATCTTTATTCAGCACTCTGAAATGAAAGACCTCTCTCATCTCTATCTCGTTCTGTTTGCTTTTCAGTCTTTCAAACATTTTCTTACTTTAACTCCATCAGATTTCTGCATCGTCTCCCTAAAAAGTTTCCGCCCCTCAAACAAACTTGTTCGCCCCTTTTTAATTTCCACTGCCTCCCGACTTTGTACAGCATTTAGATTTTATGTCTGCGCCTCTCCTCCTGGAGGGAGAACAGGGGCCGCTGTTTCACAGCCTCAGAACGGCAAGGAGGCGAAACGTACATGAATCAAACTGGAGGACTGCTGGGCCAACATGGAGAGCACTCGTCAGGAGAGGAAGAAGTGGGCTGTGCGTGCACGTTGGAGAGGGATGGATGAGGGAATGAAAAAGGAGAGAATTCAAACAGAGGAGTGTTTGTGCAGAAATGATTGCTAGAGTTATTATTATGCACATGTTAAACATGCAGCCTCCTATCTAGCGTAGGGCAAGGTGAAGATAGGGCAAATCTTTACACACAAAAACACACACACACACATCCATGTTCTGCTGAATATATATATACACACAGAGTCGTGCACGTACTGGTAGTGCACACAGTATCGGACAACTTGGCAAAAAAGAAAGAAAAATGCTTATAGCCTGCCTCAAACACACAGAGTTTGCTCCCATTTCTTATTCTACTAAGTTGAAAACATGGTGTGCTCTTTAAAGTGAAATAACCTTAAAAGAGGAGGACAAAAGAAGAAGAGGAAGCACCAAGCTTCTCCAGCAGATGAAAGGTGTCTGAAAGTGAAACATTCCATCAAAGACCTGAGACAAGACCTAAAAGAGGCATCTGGCCCTTCAGATGATCCATCTACTGTTCACCTCATCAGAAATGGTCTTCATGCAAGGTTGGCTGTCAAAGAGCCATTCTTAAAGAAGGAAAACTGGGAAAAAAGCTGAGATATGCCAAATGACACAAAAGCTGAAGTGAAGATCAGTGGCAACGGGTCTGATGGAGTGATGAATCCTCCCTAAAGCCCATTATTCTGGCACTATACAAGACCTTTGGATGATACTGTATCAACTGACACGATATATGCTGTATCTTTAATTTGTGACGATGACTGTAGTACAGGTAACTACTTCAACGTAGTTGTCTTCTGTCTTCTTTTACAATATGTGCCTTTTAAGGTGTTAATTATCCCAACGGTGCTCTAGCACCTATCAAACAAAGCTCAGAGTTGTTTGTCCCTTCAGAGACACAGTAGTAAAACAGTTTAAAGTCAAGTTTATTTATAAAACACATTTAAAAACAACCTCAGTTGACCAGAGTGCTGTACAAGAAAAAATAAAAAAATAATATAAATACATATAAGAACATAGACACATTAAAAGCCAAATGAAAATGCTCAAGCTGGAGGAAAAGCCAGTGAGAAAAAGGTTTAATATTGATTTAAATGATCATTTTAGAAATGATCCATCAAGTCAACTTCATATTAAAATAGCTAATATTTACCCTGGCACTGTAATCATTGCAGAGAAGCACCTTTATTTCCACAAGTTTTCTACATGTCCTGCACTACACACATTTGGGTTGGCGATACTCAAGAAGCCATGCTTAAGGAAGGGAAACAAAATACTGAGGTCTGCCAAATGGCACAAGAACTAGAGTGAAAACCTGTGACAGCAGGTCTTCATGGAGTCATGAATCCTCCTGAAAAGAGCCTGAACCCCAACATTACTGAGCACATGATTCTAATACAAGCTCTTTTTGGTAAAGTGTTTCAAGATTCAATTTATGGGTTCATTGCCAAGTTATGCCATGCACCACCACAACGCTGCTTTATTTCTTGAGTTAAGAGCTCTTTCATGTGTCTGAGTGATTCATAGGTTCGTTTTAAGCTGCTTAACAAACAGAGAAAACAGAGCGTGATCAGGTACAAGGACTGGCCTAAAAATGAGTGAAAAGGCAGTCCTTCAGAAAGCCTGAAGAACGCCTCTCCATGCTCACTTTAAAGATTTGAAGTAAATCTGAAGAGATAAGAGGTGGCTCAAGACTTTTGCACAGTGCATGTGCAGCCACCTCCACACAGACACATGTGTAGAATGCAGTGTATAATTTACTGTATACATTGTTATCAGACACCTCCCTGGGGCGGAATGTGTTTGTGCCTGTGGCTGCAGAATATTCTCCTCAGACTGACCACGTCTCACACACAGCAGTCATCCGCAGGTGTCAGTGTGTGTTTTTTGTGCCTGTGGTGTTGCAGTAGACTGATATCGCTGCCACCCGCAAGATTACAGCCACCTTCAGGGCCCCCCTCCTCTCTCTCCTCCATTTTCACCTTCTTTTTTTCTCCCCATTCCTCATATGTTGCTCGCAATATCCGACCGAACGTGTCCAATACTTTTCCTCTTAGGTCATTCCTCTTCTTTTTTTTTCTGAGTCAGCTTTCTGGTTTACTTTCTTCTCACAATTCCACTTACCACATCCTCCTTCCACTGTCCTTTCTCCAAGCTGTCTTCCGTCTTTTTCCCTCCTTTCTGTCCCCATGCATCAGACTCGAGCTGCTCTCACACTCAATATCATATTGATTGGTTTCCCTGTACGTTCTCTGACCTTGCTGTAATCGCGGCAGAGAGGTCACGGCAGATAGATTTCTCCGAAAAAGGCGCTGTCATGTTCGGTAATCTATGGTTGCAGCGTGCCAATTAATGACAAATGGAGCGCAGGCCTTCCTCGTTTAGGCTAAACGGTACGAGAAGAACTGTGGCTGAGGGAGAAAACTGTTATCTTTGTTATGGCAGATAAGCAAGAAGAGATGTGAGAGAGATCAGAAGGCTTCTGAGGAGGATGCTGAATAAGACAAGACGTTTTAAAGAGAGCCCGACTGCAATGCGTCGCAGGGCTGAAGGCCATGAATTAGACAGAAAACGCAGGGTTATGGGGATATTTCTGTCTTACTGGCTCTATTTTGCTTACATCTCTGTCTCTTCTTCCCTGCTGAATTTACTGTTGATATGTGAATAACTGAGTTTCCTGGCCAGAAAAGTCCCCGAACACACACTACTACACACCCAAACTGACATGCACGCAAGCTTTGCATCAGCTGCCCCTAAGGAATGCCTCTATCGCAGATGGCGGGAGAAAAATTCGGTGCCTCCATGGTGACACCCTTGTGAAGATTTTACCCCCCCCTCCCGACGCTGTTTCATCTCGTCTCCTGTCATCGCTCTCCCGCCTTACTCTTTTCATCACCTGCTTGTTCTTGGTTGTTTTTCAGTGTCCATATTGACAGGTGATGGATCCACCTAACCCCCCCACCCCCCACCCCCTCCCTGGCCCTCCTGCCACCAGCAACTCCACAGCCTAACTCCTCTTCCTTAATTCAGCCACCCATCTTTCCTTCTGGCTGCTTTTTCCACCACTTTTCTCCCCTTGCATTAAGGTCAGAGAGCTGACTATATTCCCTCCTTCCTGCCCTCCCTTTCCCTACCCCATTCCTTTCTCCCAGTTCCACTTTGAGCACAGTGCTGTCACTGAGGCATGACTCTCTGGGGGTGCTAATGTAGGAAACTGTTAGCAGCCATGCCACTGCAACTTACTCATTCTAATGGGACCAGGGACCACTTCCCTTTTCCACATGAACCCTCCCCCAGCTTTGCATTATACATAGCAGACAGTGGAGCTCA
>JBBBVU010000018.1:5850846-5861335 GCA_037177055.1 Atherinosoma microstoma
TGGAGCCTATCCCAGCAAGTATCAGGCGAGAGGCAGGGTACACCCTGGACAGGTCGCCAGTCTGTCGCAGGGCCATAGCTGGAACAATGAGTCTTAATTTAAACGGACGATTTTGACTAGCTCATTCATGTACACGTCTGGAGCCTTGAGATTACGTCAATATGAGAAAATTGATGTTATCGTGTGGACTGAATAGCCTGAAGTGAATTGGCTCAACATGAATGCTAGGGACTACACGGATCAGGTTCAAACATATCCAAGCCAAGACCTTCATTAACTGGTTGATTGATTCATTGAAGCAAATGATATAACCAAAGACTGTTTGTTAAAGAAATACATAGTTATCAGGTTTTAACATGAAGTGGATGCAAAAAAAACTGTTATGACTTAACATGGTGTCATGAGGTTCACCTTGTCATCAGTATTCTGATGGCTCATATTTTGTTATTGAATATAGTTTAGGCTTTAAATAGGAGTATTTTTGCCCAATCACTCTCCATCTCCACCTTTCTGTCCATTTATGGTCCAAAAGAAAAAGATGGTGACCACCAGTGGGTGAGCTTACATTGGCTAATGTCATCTCTTAAGTCCTGTAATAAATCTTTGGTGTGTTCACCACCAGAAATTCTTGCCTCAAACGTCAGAGTCTTCAATCAATCACACCAGAATACTTGAAGAGAGCATTTAGCTTTATTAGGTACTCAAAAAGTTAATTAAAACTGAGGAGGGATCCAACCATGGACAGCCTTCTACACCCTGATCACCACAGCAACCCCACACTTAAACCGTTAATCAGACCAATGCACATCACCCTCTTCAGGAAGCTCTGCAAAAAGACACATGCAACTTAAAAGTATTCATAAAACTGCCCTCCCACCCGGAGTCAAAACCTCCCAGAAACACTTCCGTCCACAGATAAGTTAAAACCCTGCAGGCTTATGAAACTGTACAATTAAAAAGGAAAAAGATGTTCGCTTAATTCAGGGTGAATTGTGAATTCTTAGACTCGTTACAGAGCTTGAGGCACCGTTCAATGAACCGTGGATAGACTTGGATGGACGGTGGCTGACTTAGTGTCACGCCCAGGTAGAGACAACAAGGTGAGCAGACCTGTGGCCCCACTCGGCTAAATCCTGGCTCTACAATCTTCATGAGGCAGATCTCCCCTCCTCACACAGGAACAGCTCACCACCTATCTTGCTGTCTTCATCACCGGCAGCTCAAAACAACTGCAAACAACATTCTCCCTCCCAAAAGATGCCAAACAGATCCAACTGGAAGCTCACCCCAATACGCGCCTCTCCTCTCAGCTTTGATGCCTCGTCTGTTAATTCTACACACCTGTGTTCAGGCTCTTTCTGCTACTGGTAAGTAGTAGTGGTGTGCCATACTGCAAAATTGGTATTGATCCAATACCAAGTAAATAAAGGGCCAGTATTGCCAATACCAATAGTTTTAAATAATTAAGGTGGACAAATCATCAAATTACTAAATCTAAATTCATTTACTTATAAAAGTACATTTGTAACTTTTCCTTTAGATTGTTATTTATGAATCATCCACTGCTCTTTGGGAATTGGCGAAGTAAAATAATTCAGTTTTTTAAACACCTACTTAAATATAGTAATTATACAGGATCGCTTTCACAGTTAATACAAAGTGGTAATTATAACGAATCAAATCTGAGCCGTACTATGAGCAGTATGTTTGTTTCAATTCCAGTAGATGTGTTTATTTAGATAACAAGTTTCAGTGGGATAAACAAGGTCTGACTATTATTTATAATTTTGAGTTGACTAAAGTAAAATTACTCTTAGAAATGTAATCAAATTTAATCAAATTTCAATATGAAAGATGAGTAAAATATTCTGTCACTATTACCTGGATATTCTTTGAACACTGAAAATGCTTCTGCTTCTCTGGGTCGGGCGTCTGAATCTGTTTCCATAGTTTCTTTCACATTATTTTTCGTCTGCTTGTATACATTTGTTCTTTTGCTGCTGCATCTTACAGCCTTTTTGCACATTCTACAGCTTGCTGTTGTTTAATTTTCAAACCCAAAATATATCCATGTTGTTTTTCTTCCTCTGCCACTTTCTGCCCCGTCGCTGTGATCCTGGCTGGTGTCTGTTCGCTCGTTTATCTGCACATCCAAGTCACATGACAGTACAACATTAAAATGCAAAAGAGAGCAAAGTGTGAGGGACTTTATTCAAACACAGAAGCTTTGTCCCAATTCAGGCTCTGCACACTTCGAAGCCGTTTATTCTTTCGTGAAATGAGAATTTCCCATAGTGCTCCAGTCCCCTGCAACTGCAGATGTAATAGCTATCCTATTAAAGCATCCTCATTCTTCCCGTTTATTCCTTCAGATAGCTACATTTAAAAAAGACAACGAAATGGAGCCGGAAATTTCCGCTAAAAGTCCCATTTTAAAATCTACTTCAGAGGCTGGCTTTTCTTTAGAATCGCCGGTAGACACTTCATTAACCACTTACAAATCCACAAATATCAAACTTTACACGGTTTTAATGCCACAGTTTAACAAACTTAATTTTTTTCACATATACTGTAGTTTCTGTCATATCTCTACAGAAAAATAAATACACTTGAAAACGTACTCCTCGGCACTTTGCAGCTCATTCCCTGTTATCAGAGCCGTGGCTCTGCCTGTTCAAAATGAATTATGGGCGCCAGGTCGCTTCTTTGATGAAACACAGCAGCACATACTAAAGCATCAATCTTATTACATTACTATTGATCAATATTGATACCAAGGTTGCTATCGATATCATTGATACTGGGATCGATCTGCCCACCACTAAGTGGCTCAGGCAAGTTCCTCCCACCTATAAAAATTAGACATTGTGAATAACTTGTTTGATTCGAACATAAAAGAATGAGCAAAAATAATTTCTGATTGTTGTTATGGGGGATGATGTGGTGTCTCTTAGAAATAAAATTGTATTTTGGTAACCAGTGCTCTAATAGAGATTGAATTAAAATAGAGAATGAGAAGATTCAAGCCTTCTGCTCTGCTACTGTATCTTGTATAAAGATGTTAGAATCACACTCACAAATGGGATTATGAAACTGTCTCACAGGTCTAATAATACAGTCGCACACAGCTGTAAATCAGGTCTGGACAGGCCTTCAGGGGAGACAGGGCAAGTGGCTCTTTCCACAGTAATGTGAATGGGGAAAGAGAGGCAGCCATTAGTCCTTGAAGTGGAAGCGTGGTAATCTCCCTAGTTTTCTCCACAGGCAGAAAGACCGTCCAACCACGGCACTGAACATTTACCTCATTTACCTCATTTACCCAGGGGTTTTAGATTTAGATTTTTCCAGATTTCTCTTTTAGTGAAATGTAATTATCATTAAGGTTAACTGGAGTGTTATCCTTCAGTCAGGTGTTATCTATGACTCAGCGTGACCAAAAGCTCAGTTAAACAATTAGTTCACAGGAACAAAAACATTGTGGAGTGATGGCCTCGTGGTTAGGAAGGCAGACTCAGAGCTAAATTCAAGTCCTGAGACTTGCAACAAAGGTGAACCACTATAAGCCCCTATAGGCAAGGCCCTTAACCCCCCAACTGCTACCAGGTCCTGATACATTAGAGCCCACAGATCTCTGGTAAATCTAAAGATGGGTAAAATGCAGAGACTAATTTCCCAATTGGGATTAATAAAGTAAATTTTATTATTATTTCTAGTTAAAAACAATCTGTAGACAATGACACTCAGTTAGTTTTGAAAGCTGTAAGTGATAAAATCCGCCACATTGAAGACACATACAGGGTATACAAACAGAAAACTTCAAGCGTGTGGCAAAAAAAAAGTCAATTTATTGCTAAAAAAATCATCTGATTGCTGCTCCTGCAATGTAATTGCTTCTTAGACTTTTTGGATTCATTGTTGTTTAATTGCACAATATTTCACTTTTTTACAAAATCGTGTACATTGTGTCACTTATGCCATTCCTGCATGTATGCACCAACGCATGGTTTACTGTCGCCTCTGGCCCGGGGCATCAATGTAAATGAGAAGTGGTTCTCATTCCTGGTTGAATATTGTTTAAAACAAATAGATAAATAAGCAAGCTTCAAGGTACATTTCTGCCATAAACGTGGGTATGAGGGAGCAGGTATTGAACGGTTGTGGCGCACTAAAAGCATTTTGACCTCGTGTTCATCATTATGTCTAAATACTCTCTTGGATAGGTTTTTTTCTTCTATTTGCACCTGCTCTGTGCCCTCATATCATACTGTATGCACACCTTGATTTAACTTGGCTCTCTTTTGGGACTGATTCAGCATCCTAATGTGAGGTTAAAAAGTTTTACATCAAAGGACAAAATGCTGTTGCATATGCACAAGACATAATTCACTCATGATTAAATCTTTTCCAATCCTAATTTATTTGTTTGCCTGTTTTAAGCCTGTTTTAATAACTTTATTTGCATGTTTGATACATTTTTGCCCAATGAACAAATACAGCAATGAGTATAGACACACAGTCGGGCTCTGTTTGATATAACATGAAATCCTTTGGAAAACAGGATATTTGACCAACAAAGCATGATTTATTCAGGCCTGCTGTACATGCAATAATCAGAATATTCATAACATTAGCTCAAAATCACCCGGGACAGGTGTGTAGACATTTTTTTGCTTCCAGGCTTATGCCTTGCACCATTTATTTGTCCAATGCACAGGTCAGAGGAGATGTTTACAGATGCTGTGGTTCCTTCTGATTTACACATTGAAAACTGAGTAACAACACTGGCAACATCAAAAGCAGCCTCCTGCTCTTGGCACGGCAGCTATATCTTGTGCACGTGTAATAGTGTTGTGCAACTATGTGGAAAATTATGGTCTCTTTTTTTTATTATTTGTTTTCTTAAGTGTACCCCAGAGCGATGTGGATTTGAGTGAGTCAGGACTGCTTTGCACATCACTAGCTAACCGTCTATATCACATCAACTTTCTGATGCCAGTTCAGTTTTGAAAGTGCATAATGTGTGTGCGTGTGTGTGTGATCAATGGTGACTCACACACTTGAGCTCTTGTAATGCATTTGCAAAGACCCATAACAGCTCTCAGAGAAGTTGGATAAATGTCATGAAATGAAAATGTTCATAGAGACATAGAGGAATAAGAGTTTATACATGAATGTGTGGTATAATTGCGCAACACACACCATCCTCATAAAGATCTATGGCACTGTTCAACTAATTCCTCCATTATTTCTAAGCTACCACTTTTGCTGTAGCCCTCTTCTTCTTCTTCCACCCCCACCTGCTCCCTCCCTCCTTCCTCCATCTCACCAAACAGATGGAGGTGTCAGTAGATTTCCACCTAAACACACGCCAGGGTGGAGCTACGGGGCTTATTTGCATATTGGGGAGTGAGGAGCTGTCTGTGTGGGTCACAGAGGTTCCTCGGCTGACCCAGCTGTGTCATCTGTCTGCACAAAGAGGTCAAGGGTAGGTGAGCAGTGACAGGGGCAGGAGCTCTGCTGCTTCTTTTTTTTCTTTGCACAACCTCTGGATGCACCTTATGTCCTTGGTCTTGTCTTGTAGAGCAGATAAAAATAAGGTTCTGTCATAAGACAGAAGGGAAATTTTATCAACCAAAATAAATTCTTATCCTTTATTTACTCTGTTTGCCACACAGATGCTCAACCTGCTCTTATTTATTGTTCAGCTTTCAGATTGTTTGCAGTAGCTGAGGAATGATAGAGGATCTGTTTGATTTTACATGTCTGTAACAGCGTAACCCAGTGCTTCCTAACCTATTTTCCCTGATGACCCCTATCATGCAACTACCAAGAAGCTGTGGATATTTTAAAAATCTGAATTTGGCTTTATCTCGGCGAGACAAGCTGATTTTGCTCGTGTCTTGTTAGAGTTTACCCTCCAGACGTGAGGCCAGAGTTATTCATCCTTCTCAGTTTTAGTATCACAGACAGCTGCCTCTGATATTTTTTCATATGTGTTTTATTCCCTATCTGCTAGATGTGAAGCGTTTGTGCTGCTATGCCACCATGGTTGGTGTGCTCTGGTCATGTGACTGCAAAGCTACATTTGAGCATGTCAAACGACTCGGTAAAATGGTGCATCTGAGAAGACTTTAAACTTTGATGTCAAATAGGGGCCCACAAAATATCGTCCCAGACTCGTGAACTACAACATCATTCTGTTATATATATATCGGGCTGTTTTTGTCCCTGTTTTCCACCTTTCCGACCAAGGACGACAAACGCCCGATTATATTAAGTCTTATAAGATTATCCTATAAGATCATCATCATGTTTTAAGAGTGAATTCGTCCTGACAACCGGCTACGAAACAGTTCGGGCAAGTCTTAAACTTGTTCAATATTTGCGACCCAAAATCTTAGTTCGTGTAGGGAAAGCTGACGACTTTTGAGTCGTTACTCTGTGGATTGCGACGTGGAACGAAATGTAGCCAATCACTCCAGTAAGCTTATTTGGGAATGATGAAGCAGACACTGGGTCCGCTCCTTTACTGTCACGGGGGCGATGACCTGAGGAGAAATGATGATGAGCGGCGGAGGAGGAGTTTGCTGCTTAAATGGAGGAGAGAAGTTTTGCCGGTGGAAAGAAGCATGGATCTTTCAGGGCGAAATTAATCATAAAAATAATAAAAAGTTATTAATAAAGCCACGTCAATAGTATTTATCATGTTGGACCATTTTTCTAAGTTTATTAGCAAGCTAGCTCAGATGTGTTTGTTTCATTTTATTCACAGCAGCACCCCCCCCTCCAGCTTATAGCGCCCTGGCCTTTGCTGGTTTTTGCAACGTTTACTGATAAAAGAGTCATTTTACCACTTGTCCCAACAAATGAAATAGTTTAAGGTCTCAAAACATATTTGACTCTTAAAAATAACAATTAAGAAAACTTATATTTTTAGCTTTTTATGTGGCATGACAAAAGAAAATGCCAAACCTGTGCACCATGTGGTTTCACATACCTACACAACAATGCTGTCTGATCAATATCGTCAACATCACTCGACTCATCATGTGATTGAGGGCAGAGGAGCTGAATCAGTTTGCTGAATCGAGATGTTTGTTGTCATTTTAATGGTCCTTTCCTTGACAGTCTTTGAAAAGAGAGACATGTCTCTAATTTCACTTAAGTTCATACATGGATGCTTTAATATAATAATGAATCTTTCTTTCATGCGTTTGTGAGTTCCAACAAAACCTGCAGCAGTACTGAGTTTGGGACTTGATCCACTTATTTATAGCATGTTTACATGGTTCAGGGTTCAGCTTTGCACAGAACTACTGAAATCCCTTTTTTTTGTTCATCTTCATCTTGGTGCTTTTTCAGCAAATGCTGTTTGTTCTGCAGACGCCTTTCAGTGTTACATTCTTTCAGTTCTTTGCTAATTTCATGGCACAAACAAGTGTAAGCCAGCATTGTTGGCAATGAACGCAAATGAATGTGTCCACACAGAATTGCAATCTATATTCCTTTGGAGCCGGGGGGGGTCGCATGCTGCTAAAGAGCCACAGGTTGCAGACCCCTGGCCAGTGCCAAGGGCCAGCTCTGACCGGTACAGCAGACATGAGGATTTTTGCCTGTTAATGCTATTATATAACTTGTGTCAGTGTCAAACTATTATATAACTTACATCCCCCAAAACTTTTAAGTCATATTAGTTCTGTGTCTTCATGTCCTCATCTGCTTTTAAGGAGCAATTTCCCCATTAAAACTAAACCCTGCAATTCATGCTGTTACCATGTTTCCATTACTTGTACATTGCAGATTTGATTTCAACCAGAGCGAACAGATTTAAAAAAAAAAAAACCCTTGCTAGTTTTATCATTCCCTTTTACAAGGTGGAGCAAATAATTTCTCTCTTTTTTTTCTTCCTTTCCATCAAAAGTGTATATGTTTGCATCATATGAGATGATCCGTTTTTGGAAGCCTCTATTTCTTCCCCTCATTATTTTATTTGTTGTCTCTGGAAGAGAAACTGGGAATCATACATACGCTCCCTACTTTCTGTCACTCTGACTGACACAAGGAAAAGAAGAAAAAAAAACTGCGTGCTAACATATGGAGATATCCAGCTCTGTCAGTGTCAAGCATCTTTAAGAAATAAATAAATAAATAAAAGTGATGTTAAGCTGATGAGACAGATGGTTCATTAAAGAATCACAAGTATCCCGCTATGTCTTCCACTCGCTCTGGGAACAGGTTGAGACCAAGGCTGCTGCAAGTTTGGTTTGCTGTGCACGCTGCTGCGATAAGAGCAGTTTGATCTGAAACGTGCATCACAGTGAGAAGACTTTTAAGTAAAAGGTTATTTTTGTTGTGTATCTCGCTGTATCACAAACTCCGACGTGGACTTACATGAACTCGTGGTACCTGAATGAAATTATCTGCTGGGTCATCCGTTTGCTCTTTTCTCCTTCCCCTTTTTTCTTGTTTCGGTTTCTCCGACTTTGTCTGCATCTTTAGTTTTGCTCGCTCTGCTCTCTGGACAACCACCAGGTTTTAGTTTCCATGGCAACATCTCTTTTTTTTTTTCCTGCAATTAAACTGCAGAAAAACTCAAGAGTGTTTTGGATTGGAGCGACTTTCCAAAACATTTCATCCAGTTAGGGTGCATGTTCTTGCCTTTCCTCCCACTGATGATAAATTCCGTGCTTAGTTTTTACCAGCAGTCCTGCTGCTGAAGGACATGAAAATATATACGCTCAGTGTGAAGATTCTCAATGAGATAGGATTACTTGGATAACTTGTAGAACGGATGATTTTGAGGCAAGCAAAACCAGTATAACATTGACTGCTGAGTATTTTTATTGGCTTTAATGGTATTCTCAGTTAAAGTAGGTCACATATGATTATTATAATCATTCAAACTCATTCCATAATACTTACATATAGAAAGATTAGTAACACCGACATGATACCACAGCTAAAAGCTGCAGATTGAGGGTGATGGCCAAAAATGTAATCCCCTCCTCTGTGATCTGATTTGGGTTAAACCTCCTCTGTGACTGGATGCTAGCTGTGAAGAGGAAAGTTTTGTCTTAATGTACTTTACAATGACAATGACGTTTGTCATTACATTGTTAAGCTCAAGCCTTAGCTCCATCTGTGCTGATCCCCACACAGTCCTACCATTTCACATCTGCCTCTTTTAAGTACGCCTCAGTGAAACAACTTGTCTTCAGTGGGTCTATTAGCCAGAAAAGCAAAATCCTCCTTAAAATCATTGCCATCAATCTGAAGCATATAATCAGGAAACCTTTTTTTCCCCCATCAGGCAGTTCTGCACTGCAAAATGGTTTCTACCTCTGTACTAAGCTGTTATGCTTCACCTTTTGACAAGTTCTTTGAAATAAAATCCTTCTTCAACATTGTATTTTTCACAACAGCAATGTATAAGGCCATTAATTACAGTAATCCAGTTTTATACTTCAAGCGTTTTTTTTCTCACGTTTATTATGGAATTAATAAGGTTTAAATTTCTGAACACTTCTTGTAAATGTGTGTTTTTAAGATGTGGGAACAGCACTTTCTTTTTTTTAAATGCATAAATCAGGCCAGTTACCAAGTAATGTCAGCATCATTATGCAGGAACAGTGAATAGGTGTTCTTGTGGTTTTTTTATGCCTTTTTTTTTTTTTTCAAAAGTGGACAGTTTTCTGAGGACTTAATTAAATGTCAGTGACATGCTTTCATCAAGGTGCTACAGGGCCATGTAATCAACACCTCTGCTCATAAAAGCCAGTTTCAGGAGATAAATGGACTGGACTTGTGTAAGGTTTTTCTAGTTATCTGACATATAAACATGGACACTGCTTCATCGGGGGAGAGCGGTGCCAACAGACCCGCCATCTTGGTGCAGTGCTAGTGACAATCACAGTGAAAATGCGGTCTATGAGGTCAAGTGGTATTGAATTATCTTAATAACTACATCAAATTTTCAACAGATTCTCAGGCAAATTGGTTGATTGAAAACTTCTCCCTTTTAGGCACTGAACATGACTATTTGATTAAATTGAATGTTTGTTTAACTATAAATATAAAGTGCTAACAAATAAAGTTTGATTGGATTTCAGTCTAGTTCGGTGTAGTTTTGGATCTAAATGATAGTCTTAATAAATATATATAATCCAAAATAAAGGTCATTACATAATGTGCACGGATCATTGGATCTTAAAATAGTAGTTCTAGTTCTACCAACAACACAATGTGGTTTAGCCACATTACTGCCCATTATTATGCACAAGACAATTTTGCAATTTTACCCATTTTATCACCATTCTTGATTTCTCTAAATTCTTGATTTAGGCTTGGTGGGGTGGTAAAAGTGAAAGATATTGTGTGGATCATAGACATATCAATATGTACCACTAATAATTGCACAAGTAAATAGTTTTTTCCCCCTATACATGTAATGTAATAAATGGATGGACAACACTGTACAAAGATGGCCGTC
>JBBBVU010000018.1:5861435-5890181 GCA_037177055.1 Atherinosoma microstoma
TGTATATGTGTGTGTGTATGTTTGTGATCTCACCCCTTTTACGCTGCAAGTCTTATTCACCAATTCACACACACTTGTACAGCACTTCTTAGAAATGTTCTTTGTTATATTTTTTTAGGAGATCATAGATCATTGTGGGATTCAGTGTCTTGCTTTGGGATCAAACCACCAACCCTCCATTTGACAGCCGTCCCGGTGGAAGGAGTCATTCAACAGCTCCACACCTCTCTAATGAAATGTGATGAAATGAAAAACCCTCTATTAATCCCATAAGAGGAAATGATAATGGTGTAGAAGTTTTTTTTTGTTTTTTATTAAGATGTAATTGTCAATCATCTTGTTCCAGAGGGAGATAGCCGATGAGAGGGATGATTTTGTGTTCAGCAGCTTTGTTCTTGTATCAATCAGCCCCAGCTGGTCCAGACCGACCCCCAGCACAGACTCATCCCTTTTGATCTTGATTCATGTGTCATGATCCGAGTGTTGCTTCTGTTTTTTGGTTTTAGCTGTTTTGTATTTCTGTCTTTAGTTGGTTCTGTTTCTTTGTCTGCCTGTGTTTTGAGAAATGATTTATATTCTGGTTTGTCTTACTTCTTGTTCTATTTTGTCGAGCCTTTTCCTTATTTGTTGCTTCAGTGTAGTTTACTTTTTGTTCACCTGGTTTCTGTTACCACCTGCTCCTCGTCTTGTCATTAGTTCCCTCAGTAACACTTAGTTTCTGTTGTTCTTTGCCAGATCCTCATTGTTGTTTTCACGTCGTCTTTCCCTGTTTTCACCCCCAGTCTTCCTTTGTGGGTTTTTTTTTTTTTTTTGGCTTATCCAGTTTTCCCTGCTCTCTGTTTTACCATTTCTTCCATTAAATATAATTCCTTCTTTTTGCCTCTTCACCCTGCATTTGGGTCCTTCATCCTCCGCACACCCTGACTTCTTGAAAGACAAAATGTTAATAGTTTGATGTTGTGTGGTTTTCTTTACTGTCCAAGTTGAAAAGCACTGCAGGACCTTTTAAGCTCTGCAGAAAACTTTGCACTAACTTTGTTGTCTGCGCGTATACAGTCTTAAAGCAGGGTATAAACACATCAGGCACCGGGATGTTTCTGCAGCCATGTGTCAGTGAAACACATAATGCTGCATTCTCTGTACTCCTGCTGAGTCTTGTTTAAATGCTTCAGACTTGTCCACGTTGTTAGTTAATGACGTCACATTTCCCACCAGAGCAGCTGGAAGAAATCATTTGAATTTCCTATGTTTTGTTTGTTTGTTTTTGTTGGTATTGTTTTGCTCCATTAATTTAATTTTGAAGGGCTTATCAGTTGATCCCGCTGGTAAACAACTTTCCTGTTACCATGGATACTCATCATAACAGAATTTGAAAGGAGTCCAATGTACAGTATACATAGAGAAACCATTTGAGCAGCAGAGTTTCCAAACCAGCATGAAAAAAGTCTCTTTAGAAAAATAGTTTGACTGTGTATTAATAACAGATTTACTGCTATTGCTGCAACCTAACAGCACATCCTAGACTGTGTAATCCACGGGGAGTGGATTATTTAGTGTACCAACCACGATGCAATGCAAATTTGGACACAAAGAGCACTCAAAACATTTTCAAACATGTTATACTGTATGAAAGAATATGCAAAACTTAAGCTGAGAGCTCCCACTAGCACACACCAAACTACAGTTTTACTATCAAACATTTCTATTTCCCTTGTCTGCAGTTCAACCGTGGACAGTTTTGTTACTGAACCCTCTTGTTCAGTAGTTGTTTTGTAGTTTCAGCACAGACTTGTTCAAATTCATGGTGGTAAAACACAACAGCACAGACAGGAACACTGATGAAGCAGCTGAAAATAATTTAATAAATCGTGTGAGTTTGAGGAAGCCTGGGCTTCATTGTCTTTGTACTCCTTTATGGTTTATTTAAGTTTGTAGAAACTTTGATTAAAAATGTTTGCGTATGAGGAAAACATTTTACTGTTGTTAAAGACACAACACATAACTTTTCAATCTTAAAACTCCACGTTCCGGACTTGTTTGATGCAGTGACATCTATTGTGTGCATTTCTGGAGCCGTCGTTTCCCAGTCAACATCCAGAGGCTGAGAAACCGCACAACTTTTCATCCGTGATGCTGTGTGACGTTGCAGCTGAGATTTGCTTTAGTGGGCCATAGGATCCAGGTTGCCCCCCCCAAAACAAAAGACCAAACCAACAACCACAAACAAACAAAGCCCCAAAACTGGAACTGCCGGAGGCTCCCAACTCAAACAGAAATCAAAATACTGTGGATGGTGGTGGCCCCCCGCCTGGACACTGCCCATTCCTGGCATTTATGCTTTCATGGGAGTCCCTCCAGCCAATCACTGAGGAGGGAAAACCACAATGATATTGACACACAGCTGAGAGAGGGCACACGCAACACTAACCAATGCTTAAATGTCAGAGTGAAGATATAAAACCTCAAAGTTCTGATAGAGCATTATTAGCTTACTGTTTCTCAAGTTGAATATAAAACTATTAATGGGAATTAGCTATCAACAGCAAGCAGATTACATCTGAATGTCTCACTGAACGTCCTGCTAGCTGAACGGCCACTGTTAAGGATGATTGACACAGTGTACAGGTTTTTTTTTCAGTGTTTTCGAGTTTGTGGTCACTTCAGATTTTCTAATATATACGTTTAAGCACAGAACAGTATTTTTCATTAATAATATATACCTTTTAATGGTGGTGTGATTGTCAAAATGTCACACTTTTTTATCTTAAAAACAGTAAAACATAAATAGTGATGGGTTATACTCTCCTGGCCTTCCAGTTATTAACATCCCATTAATTCTGATTCAGTCTCAAGCCTTTCTTGCCTCAGCGGAGATGACAAACTTGATGTAATTGTCTATCCATTTCTTAAATACCAAACCGATACGTTCTTCCTCTATCTGTCAATTTTGAGTGAATTCGTATGGGATCTATGTTCAGTGAACAGTCAGTCCTCATCGAGTACCGAAGGGAAACATATAGCAGGTCAGACAGTGGACTAGAATTACATTCAGCCTGTATCCAGGAAGAAGACCTGTCTGTGCTGTCAGTGCTTTATTTATATATATATATATATATATATACAGATCTCAGCAAGGAGCCTGAGGACAGCCTGTATGTATGCATGTTGTGCAGATGTTTCGTGATTTTGTGTTCCTTTTATTTCTACATACTACTTGAAGCAAGTTTACATGTAGAAGGTTTTTAGTGTGTTTTTTTCAGTCACATTGCTGTTCAAACAGATGCGTCTGAGCTTATGATGTTGTGCAAAGAGTGTGTGCTGGTTTGTGTGTGTGGCCTGGAAATTATCTGGTCATTCATCACTGCCTGAGCAGCCGAGGCTAGAGACCATCCATCTTCCCTGCCTTCCTCAGCCAAGGCTGACACTCAAGGTGTTTGTATGACTTAATGTTCCTCCCTACAGGATTTTGGGGGCAGCGTGCACACAGCTCCGAGTGTGTTTTTCTCTCTGTGCACATGCGAGGCTGTGCAGCTGATGTTTATCTGCCGCCGTGTCTGGATGTTTAACCTGCTGCAACAATGGATCAGTGTCACAGGCGTCATTACATCAGGTTTACACGCAGCAAAGACTGCAATGAGATTAGGAGGTGTCATTATTTTATTTTACCATATAAAAAAAAAGACAGCATTTCATTGTGTCTATATATCCATCATTGTATAAGAGGAAGCTCCTTCTTGTGTTTCCCTCTAACACACGGCTCCTGAGAAGTGTTTGCTGAGGAGTATTGGCAAACACAAAAGCTCGCCACTCTTATTGACTGCCTCAGGGTATGACCTTAGAGGAGAGTGTGTATATGTCTACTTCACTTTGCTTGTGTGTAAGTGGGTGCTTACAGTTACAGGCTTCTCCCATTCTCCTGCTAAAGGTCAGCCATCAGACGTATTGAGCTGCGCTAAAGGTGAAAGAAATGTGAAATATGCTAAATGATAAACCATCCTGTTCTTCTGCCGTCCCTCTCCGTTTGACTGAGATGATCTTTTCTCGCGATGAACGGAAACCAAATGGCGTACACTCCAGTGAAAGCTCATTAAAGCACCTTCTAGTTGGTTAACAAAGAGTGACATGTATATTTCTCAGTTCAAGTCATCAATGTCATATACAGGATGGTCTCACAGAGACCACATCGCAGCTGATGGCGGAGGTACACGATGTGTTGAAATAACGTGTCAGTACCTCGGAAAGTGACGAGCTGCTCTTTTGACTCAACGTGTTTAAAAAGTCGTCTTGTTTTCACACACTTCTGTCATACCTGCCTGGCTGGTTACCAGGGCGATGCCAATAGCACTTCTTTTGAAAGCAGGGGGAATTTATTCAGCCATAAAAGAGCAGAATTAGAGTTTTTACTGCTGTTGTTGCACCCCAACGTGGCATTAAAATGGATATATTTTTGGATTTTATGTTATGGACCTACACGAGATCATCAAAATTGAGTTTTAGTTTATTTAGAAAAGATTTTTTTCATTTGAAAGTTTAATGATGGTAATCTTAAGAGTCACATGATCTCACACTTCACAAGCAGCAAAATAAAGTCCAAGGAGCTCTTTAAACAGGGAGAGATTTCTGGGAAAGTACAAAATGGAGTTTCATTATAAAAAAACAAATACATACTGATATCCCATGGCATCCCAACCTGCCACAGTTAATAAAACAAATTGAATATGATATTCCACTAAAGCCAACCTTTTAAGAAAGGGCAGACTAAAACTCATGGACAAGGCACAAGGTAACACAGAGGCCAGCGGTAACCTGGAACAGGCTGAGGAGGCTCTGTGAAGAAAGATGAAGAAATATTGCATTAGTTATTAAAAGAAAACACTTGAGTTTGCTGTTACATTGAGAATCTCGGATTCATTCATTCATGACTTTTGCCCAAAGTTAGAATACCATTGATCTTATTCTATATCAGTGTGAAAATACATCAGCTGATGCCTCTGGAGACACCAGTGTTGTTCCTGGAATCATTGGGTGTTTAGGGTCTTTGCGCATTAAACACCCTCATCCAGGTGACCCAGCCAGGGCTGATCAGACCTCGGCTTGTGTCCAGATGGCTAGCTAACTACCGTGACTCCAGGGAACCCATCTCCTGAGCCACAGCCATCTTGAGACCCCCTCTGCCAGTGGTATTTCAGATGACTCTCCTCTTTCCACTCTCCCTTGATACCCAAACTTCTGCAACCCAGCTCCACTGGGAGGAACCTCACTCCTCGACCAGCCTGCTGACAGTCGCTGACCAGTCCCATGTACTTTGAGAGCTTCGTCTCAAAGGCTTCTTCCAGGCGGTCTTCCCATGGGACCGTCAAGCACATCATAAACTGCCTGGATAAGGAATTTGATGCGGTGAGGCTCGGCTTTCCAGATCTCAGTCCAGGTCACTTTCCTGTCAACCACTTCCTCCCATCTTGTCCATGCTCCCTGATGTTTCATCAATAATCAAGCAAAAATAAAAAAGATAAAAAACATGGAGTGTGGTGTCTTTTCGCTGGGTTTTATCAGTGGGGAGACATACCGTGTCTGATTTGGTATGACTTAAAGATTGCTGTACCCCAGCAGAATTAATCCAACTTGAAGGAGCTAGAGAAGTGTTGCCTCAAGGAATGGGCAAAAATCCCAGTGGCTGGATGTGCCAATGTTATGGAAGAGTTTGTTTTATTTGTTACTAGTTTCAGTATTAGCCTACAGATTTTGGCACTGAGGTGTTGGGTAGCTGAGCTGGTCCAGCAGGCGCCTCATAAACCGAAACTGGAAGTCCTCATCACTTTCAGTCAAGGGCCAGATGACGCTTGGTGCCAAATAGTAATAGATAAGATTTTTTTTAATTATAGCATCTAACTGCTAGCTAACTTCACCTTCCTACCTCATGTCTCATAGTCCAGAATTCGGTTCTTCAGCTTTCCATGCATCACAACTGAATGATCTGACACCACAGAGGATTCAAAGACAGCTTCATTTGAGAACCCAAAAGCAACACTTGAAACAGAAATCTATCAAAACCTATAGTAGAAAATCATGAAAACCCATAGACCATGACAGTTAAAGGAAAAAGAATAGGTTGAATATATGCTTGGACAAGAGGAACTTTTTTAAATGTCTTATCATTTATCATATCTTATCAAATTTATTTTCATTATTACTAATGTATGTATTGTCCTAGGCTAAGCTGCAGTTCTAACTTGCCTGTTCGCTTGCTCCCCATGTGGCAGAGAAGAGAACCACATTTTATCGAGTGAACACCGGGTGTCCAACATTGTCTGACTCGCTGCTATTCAGTACAATCAGCTACAGGGGCTTGTAAAAGTGACAAGATCAGTATGGTCTGCTGAAAGGGTCTCAGAAGCTTTTGGTGGTGGAGAATGTTGAAAATAACATCTTGTTTATGAAGGAGCAAAGAGAAGGCCCCGCAGCTTTAGGTGTTGCACAAAACCACTGCAGCACACCGTGGGAATTTAACAAGTCCTGCATGATTATTTCACATATATTCATTTGAACTTGATAGAGCTAAATAGCTGTAAAGTGACAGCCCTAGTGTTTAAAAGCTTCTTGATTAGACCGGTAAACTTACCTGATTCACTGTCCTATAAACTACAGTGAATGAATGAATGAATGAATGAATGAATGGATGAATGGATGAATTAATGAATTAATGAATGAATGAATGAATGAATGAATGAATGAATGAATGAATTAATGAATGAATGAATGAAAGAAAGAATGAAAAAGACTATTAATCTCAGAGGGAAAAATGCAATATTTTCAAAATATTGCACATCCAAATCTGGGTATGAAGCTAAATTTAAATACCGAGGCTCTCCTCTCTTCGGTCAGAGATGAGGCAGCATACAGTTGACTTGTCAGGGTTGAAAAATGGAAACTGCTCACTAATATTTTATAGTTGGAACTTGTTAGAAGCCATTTGACCAGAGGCTAAAAAACAACTCTACAATCAAGTTAAAGCCCTGCTGTGGAACCAGTGATCACTTCCCACCAGAGTGAGTCATTGTCTGCACTGTAAAAACAGCAAACACAGAGCTCAGCTCTACATTTCGTATCTTCTTTTTGAAATCCTCCCTACATCATCTAACTTAAACCAACATTAATACATAAATCTATGCACTTTTAGAAATAAGTATGTTGTTGGTGGAATCAGCCAACACACAACATTATCTATTAACATTAAGGTCTAAGGCGGCTTTATTTAACATCACTAACGGAACATTTTCAGTTCAAACTGAGACGTTACAGCTTAATCTTCCCTGCAGCACAGCTCTGCCCCAGTGAGTTTATAAATGAAATATGCCACCATGCCAAGTCGCTGTGCCTCACGACCTTTCGCAAAACTCCCCAGCTCCCTGACGCTTGCTTACCTCCAGCGATATACTCACAAACACAAGAAAAGTAATCATGCATACACGTGCATTCATGCACACACACACACACACACACACACACACCGTCGAACAGTGGGATGTTCAAACAGACGAGCAGGCAAACAGCCAGACAAACACTTACATGTGTACGCTGCGTCCTACAAAAGGAGCCCCCCCCCCCTTCCCGCCGCCTTGTTCTCTGAGGGCTCAACAAACACTGCTAAGTCGCTCTTTGTATTCGTGTGTCGACTTTTGTGTCAGCGTATGTTTTAATTTGAATGGATTTCAGGTGCCTTCATTGCCTGCCCTTTCTCTGCTTTGATGCAGCTGCTGACATTGAAGCTTCCCTTCCATCTCCTCTCCTTTTTCTCTCACTTTCTCTGAGCCCTTAAGAAATGTCACACAGTGCCGTCTATCACTTTTCTACTCTTCACCCTGCCTGTTCCTTTGCTCTCACCCCACATCCTGTACTGTCCTCTATTTTTGAAGAAACAGAGATCCTAAAATCTCTAAATTCTCTGGATCTCACAGCAAGAGCTGGGGCTAATGTGCTGTGGGTGCTGACATTCCTAAGATTTAAGGGGTCGCCATGGTGGCAATTATAGGGTAGTGACCTGCTCACAACCATTGCATCCGGGGTTAAGACTTACTTGACCTTTTATCCCAACATTACAGATTTGACGCCAATGCTAATCCCACCATTCTTACTTCACATTTAGCTGTCATGTGCTTTTTAAAATGTGTCATCCCCATGAATATGATCGGAAAAAAATGATCTTTCTAAAATATTCTTCCCACCCAAATGTAGAACCCCGCTGCTTGTTTCTCAAGCTGTCGCTGACAAAGTAATCCTCCAAAACTGGAAATGAAGAAGATCATGTCACATCAGTCATTGGATTCATTTTATTTTTGAATTTATCACAATGGAAAAAACAACGCTTAGAAAAAGGAGCATATGTCAGCCTTTGAAGAGAGCTGGAATCCATTTATAACCTTTCTACATTCTAATGAAACATAGTTTACTCCACACAAACACACACACACACTCACTCATACTAACACTGGCACACACGCCATAATTATCATGACTACCTGATGTCAAGCTAAGCTCATAATATAATTTTTAGGTAATCTATAAATATATAATCTGTTGTTTTCAGGTTTTTTTTTGGAAACCCTCCATTTTCATGTAACTACATGCACTAAACAGAATGTAATTTGTCAAAATAATAAATCTATTCTGCGTGCTGAAATTGTTAATATCCAATGAAATAACAAATGAAATACTATAAAAATAAAGTTGTCTTTCAAAGAGGGGGGAAAAACAGAAAAAGAAAAAAAATGCACGTTCTGCAGAGGTAAACTCTACTAATTTCTTTTAGACAATGAATGTTGTGGTCAGATATGTCTGCTTTGAACAGTGAATGTCACATTTTGGATGTTAAATTCCATCTGATATGACTTTCATTTCTTTATCTGTGCTAATAAAACTCTACAAATGATTAAGTGAAGCCAAAGGTCTTGGCAGCCTAACAAACTGAGTTCTGTGAAAGAGAAATATCTAAATTAAAATTATGATTCAAACTCTTTCAGTTTTGACCTTGTAAAGTTGTGTGTTCTCTCAGTAAAACTGTTTTACACTATAATGGGGGGATTATTGATATTGACAAAAGTATAGGGTTTGGTACTGAAATGAATTCAACTGGTAAAACTGAATATTGATTACGGTAACTGTCTGAGGTTTTGTTTGAGAGAAATTCATGATAATAATGGATTAATAATGGACACAGTTGATAAAAAAAGGTTACTGTAAAATAACTTTCTGTGAAAAAGTCCATCTAAGCTTTTATTTATTGTAAAGTGCAAATGGGTAATATAACCGGTTTAGTTAGAGGATGACAGTAGCGTAACGGGTCAGAGCCAACATGGGCAGGACTCATGATCCTAAATAACCTTAGAAGGTGTACATAAGTGTTCTTTGAAAATTCTATGCTGTTGAAATGTCTTTACATGAACAGTTTACTATATTTTGTGATTGCTTTGGTAATCAATAATTCAAATTAATTATAATTGTGCTTGTATAAGGCCAATTCCTAAACATTATGTAGCTAAGGAAAGCAGTAAAGTGCATGAAATTTTCTCTTCAGTCCAGTCCCTCGTTATGAGCATGCACGGGGTGATAATGAAGAGGAAAAAAAACTCCTAACAGGAATCTCCCGTTTTTTTAAGTTCTTGTGATTTTAATATGCAGAAATCTCCAGCAGAACCAGATGCTGTATGTCTGTTATGCTTGCATGAGGTTAAAAACAAACTGAAGGAAGTATTATTTAAGTTTGAATGATTGATTTTTTATCTTTTGTATTTTACATGGTTCTTAACTTAAAAAAAGAAGGAATTATTTCTTTGGGCCAGTTCAGGTACACAGACTAAGATATGCTCTCAGGTACCATAGCTTGACACTGATAAACTTAGCATGAGAGTAACAATACCACTTCATCCCTGCTTCTTGTTTACAAAGACAGTCTGAGCAATGGTGGCTTGAAAGCATTCATAAAAATATATAGAAAAACTGCTGCAACTGTGATGTGAAATGCACAGCTGTCCTTAACTGGACTGAGTAGGCTGAACGCCAAGTCTCTCAAAGCAGCCATCACCAACATTAGCAGCACGCCTGCAGACCACGCAAACAGGCAAAACCCTTCAAGGTTGATAAACTTTAAGTAAAGCATTGACAACATCTTCAGGATGATAAACTGGCTTATTGTTACTGTAATAGTTCAAAGTAAATGCAAAAGACAAGATTCCCTGGTAATCAGTATCTCATTGAAGGACATTTGGACATGTTAAGGGGCCAGGAATCAAGCTCCTGGTCTTTCTTACCTCCTCTTTCATCATTGACATTCTACCTCCTTTCTTTTCTTGTAACCAACGCTTTTCCTTACATTGTCCAACCACCGCCTCATCTTTGTTTGTTTTTTTGTTCTACATTTCACTCCTCATTCAGCTGCACTTTATTCAGGCAGTGGAGCATAAACTATGGATGCTAAAGTACGCACTCAACCAATGAATGGATGATGCATCATGAAATAGTACTCATGGGAAATGTAGTAATGGCTCTGCCACGACTAATAAGCAAATTGATTTTGCTTCATTCATCACCTGCCAAATTGGTCAGTAAGTTTTCATTGAAAGGAATTTTAAGCTACATTTGGTGGGTTGGGAGGTATCATATCCAGCAGCAAATGTGGTCATGAGTTCCAGAAAACACAAATATGCAGAACTTCAGTTGCATTGTTCAAAAGAGACTATATGAGTTTTGTAATCTCATGACAATTCATAGATTACTTTTGCTGGTCCACATAAAAATATGCAACATTTTTTACCATAAATAATCAAAAATGTCCTTGCTTTTGCAGTTCTCTTCCAGACACAAAACCATTTCCTAAAAAAGGTTAATTAAAGAATTTGGAAGCCGGATTGTGAAATGACTGCATATTGTAGGTATTTATATATTTTTCAGACAGCGCTTATATGAGTTACAGCAAAGTCTGCTATTTTATGAGGAAATGATTAAGCTGTATTTGTACCTGCTAAAATCTACAGCAGCTGCTTGTCATCCTCATTTTTATCTGCCTCCACCTTCCTGCTCCTGCAGCAGAAAAACACAGCTGCTTGATTGAGTTAAGATTCTAGTGACAACTTGAGCGAATGCTCACAGCGTTCAACGTCTGCAAGAAGTATCTCTATTGTCTTTATTTTGTGGCAGTCTTTTAATTAAATTTTTTTTCATGGAATAATTGAGAATGAATGAATGCCAAATCCCAAACCTTGTAAGGCATCATCGTATTACTTATCTTCTCCATTGCAGAATTCAATCAAACATGAATATTTTATTTGGAGAAAGAGGACTTTTAGATAAATGGAAAATTAATTCACAAGCAAGGAAACGATGGAACGGTGGTAGGAGTGGCAGGAATGGTCATATCAATGGGCAGAAGTAAGCTTATTTCTTTAAACTGAGAACTAGTATCAACTGTGATCAATGGCTATCAGCGTACACTCCTGTAGTTTGATTTACTATTATCTCACCACAGGAGGAGAAACATATTAAATCTAAGAGTGCATGTTTATCAGAAAGAGTAATTACATCGTCCTGACCTACATACAGTATTTACTTGTGGACCCTCAGCCAGTTTATATTTCATCTTGACTTCTTGATGAATAGTTTGGCCCGAACTGTCATGTATAAGTGATCAGTCATGTTGGGGCTTTGGTGTGAAGGGCACAGTGAGTATTAAAGGGCAGCTTTTCAACCAAAGAGTCACACACAGTCATCACTACACAACCTTTCATTCCCTGCCTGCACGTTTGACACCGAGTGATGTATTCATTGGCTGCATTTTACACGAGAGAAATATCTGGCTGTTGGCCTTACACTGGTGAGGTTAATCTTTTTACATAAACCTTTGATAACCTGTGATTGAGCCTTCCTGATAACATGAATGAAACATTTAACTAACTCTAGCTCTCTAGCTGCCCACAATGGCAATAAAATGTTTTTGTTTTGGTTTAGTTTTTTTTTTTTTTTTAAAGGCTCAATAGCAGCCGTTACTGCCTTTAAGGCTGCCTGGGCAGTTCCTTTTCAGGACGGGATCCATAACGCAAGGACAAATCAGTTCAACACAAGGTTGTTTAATAAAGTTACACGTACATTCTCTTGGGTCTCGAAGACAAAAACATTTCGACCAAACAAAATATGTAATTTAATTTAATCGTTTTATTCTAATAGGACAGTGCACATCAATGAGTGTACAATATTGCCGTAAATATACCGGATTTAGAAAACACTACTTAAGTTAAAACAACCAGATAAAATGAAACCCCTTCAGACTGATTTATCATGTGACTGCTGATGACATCATGCAGTTCCTGTAATGCAGTTGTTGGATCAGCATGTGTAGGAATGTAAACAGCTGCACCCAAAAACAGCATACATGAATTAGCTTTTTACTGTGCATTACAACCAACCCCAATCCATCAGCTATCTTCAAAACAGTTCTGTTTCTAATAGATTTACTTTCCAAAATATGTTAACTTTTCTTACAAAATGCTTAGCTAGAAGATGCAGCCGAAAGTGATGCTGGAAAGTTGATTTTACAAAAGTTTTAATTTGAGGATTGATTGCTATTAGATAGAGATATCCGATATTATTGGCGGATATTTGCATTAAAGTGTAATATCGGAAATTATTTCGGAAACAAAGAAGAAACTATTTTTACACAACACATGCACATATTATGCATCAAACTCATCAAACATCAAACTATACATCAACAAGTTACTTCTCCTGTCACTCAAAATGTGAAAATATGAGAGATATTTTTCAGATATTATTCAGATAACCAGCAATAAATCCTGCATGACATGTTAATTCCAAGGCAGGAGATATGTGTTGTTAATTACCTGAAATGATTCAGCTTTTTTTTTCTTGGGGGGGACCCCGCACATATTGGTATTGGTTGATATCAGTATTGGAAATTAAGAGTTGGACAATATCGGTAAATGAGATATAGGTAAAAAAGCCAATATCAAACATCCCTACTATTAAATATTGAAAGCACTTTCAGAGTGATCTCCAGCACACTAGTCAAGGAGAGTCAATCTAGTTAAAACTATTTCATCAACTCGTCAATTGTAATAAATTCTATGGTAAGGACAATAGAGTTGATAAGTGGCAGCCACCCTGAGTTCATCCAGAACCCAGCACCAATGATGCAAACTCAAAGGGGCACATTTACTAAGTTGGGTAAATAAGCAAATCAAATTAAAAAAAAAACACAGATGAGTGAACCTAATGATGTGGATATACTAGTGGGTCTTGTGCCTTAGTGTTTTTAGCATTAGATGGAATACAACTGTATATTGCGGAAAAACAATGGTTAGATGACGCAGCTCGTAAATTTATTAAAGCCAGACATAAATTTCTGAAAGATTACATAACTGAAGCAAGAATACGTGTTTGACATCTGCTACTTCAACTCTCCCTCCTCACGTTTGGTCATATTATGTTTAATATTTAGACTGGAACTTTTTATAATTTTGGCCTTTTTGATGTAGATTCGGGAGCAATGAGTAAATACTAGGAAAAAAGAGTTTTTTTTGTGAGATTGAAATCATTCATCGGGGTAAACAAACGTCACAGTGATCCATTTTTATGAAAGCTTATGAAATCTCATCTCTCTGTCTCTGCCCTGCAGAGACATTTCCAGAAATATACAGTATCTCAGCGCAGCTTCCTTCCTGCAGAAAGTGCCTGGATCCAAGACCTCTTCTGTGCAACCTCACCTCCTGCTGCTGCCTTCAGCCCTGCAGAACAGGAACAGTTTATTCATGTTTCCTCAAATTCAACATTGAAACTGCAGTAGGTCCAAGACACTGGCTGGCTACATTTTGGATGAAGACTGGGCAAAAACTACTCGTTTCTTGGCAAGAATAATATCTTTACCTACAAAAAAGAAGGTGGGGGCTCCAGGAAAAAGTTTGGGAAAAACTACCCTGGCAGGAACATAAGTCAACATTACTTTTGCCCTTTTTTTTTTAAAAAAAACAAACAAAAAAAAGCCATTTGGTATAGAAAATGCAAAGTTGATTTCATACTTAAGTGAATATTGGGTAATTAGTTATAATTATACAGCATATTGTTAAGACTGCATCCAAGTTTCCTTGGATTTGTAACTTGGACTTATGCAAAGTGTATCCACTAAGTCCAAAAACCTTTTTAGCTATGTTCAAGAATGCATCAGGGTCAAAGTCATGTTTATTTATACAGCACATTTAAAAACAATCAAAGTTAACCAGAGTGCTTCACATAAAGTGTACAGCATTCTAGGCAACAGCATTTTAAAATAACATTAAGAAAAATACTTAAAAATTGAACACATAAGTACAAAGAGCCACATGTTAACTTGATCTGAAAGCCAGTGAATTAAAAATAAGTTTTTACTTAAGTTTTAAAAGCAACCAAAGTATTCGCTGATCTAACATTGATGGGAAGTTTATTCCACAAACAGGAAGGCGCTGTCTCCTGGACTTTTCAACCTGGATTTGGGAATACCTAGATTCAAGTGATTTTGAATACCTTAGTGGACTGGTATGTGAATATGAACAAGGTCACCCAAATATAATGGAGCCAGTCCATTCAGGACTTTAAAAACAATGTATAAAATCTTAAAATCTACCCTAAAACTAACTGGAAGCCAGTACAGTGATAATAAGACAGGAGTTATATGCTTGTACTTGTTGGCTCCAGTGAACAGTTGGTGTAATGCTGTGGCATTTTGGACAAGCTGGAGCTAAGTCGTCGTTGCTAACCTGAGAAGAAAAAGAAAGCTTGCTAAGCATGAAAATAATCCACCAATTACATTAAAATTAGCCTATTAGCCAACCATGCTAACTTTGACATCGACTAAGAATTAGAGCTGGGTGATATGGCCTATAAATGATATCCCAATATTTTTTGGGCTTTATCCCAATACACAATGTTTTGAAATCTCCTCTAAAATACTCTAAATGCTGAATTCAACATTATCATGCATAGACACTGGTAGGATTTAAGTAAATTGCTAAATTTAACTTCATTTGGATTTTCCCTGTCAAATTTTTTTTATTTTTGAACCAGGGACCTCCACTCATGAACATAATAAAAACTAGTGTTTCCCCAACCATTATACTAAGGGGGCGCCCCAACTTCTCGACATCAACCCCTGCCGATCCTGGACGACACAAAGGTGAGCTACACTGTGGCCGGACCAGCTGACAGAGAGCGCACGTTAGAAAATGTTGTCATTTCTGAGGTGTATTAGATAGATAGATAAATATTTTTATTGATCCCCTAAGGGAAATTGTAACGACTCAGCAGCAGCATAAAAACAAACAAAGTACTGTAATAAAAACATCCAATAAAATATATAATTGAAATTAAAAATCAAAAGTTCAGACTCTTTGTTGTAAAAGTCTTAACCAGACTACTCACTGTGGTTACTTTTACTGCTTAAAATTAAAGTCTCACATTCAGCTTTAATGGTGTAATGTTCGTAAAATAGCTAGCTAGCATAATGTTACATCTCTACATGCAGTGCCGTGTGCACACACGTGTGCTATGCTTCAATCAGCAGAAAGAGAGCTGGAGTAAGCAGCTAGCTAGCATGTCTCTGTGCTTCTTTCCAGTCCGTCTGTCCTGACACAACACGCATGTAGCCTGCGCAGGAAACTTTTCTAGATGGGCGGGAGAGTGAGCTGTCCATCCCTGTTTGAGCCTCTTATTAAACACTTTTCAGCTCAGACCGGTAAATATAAATGCTTATGTTTAGCTAGTAATTAGCTCGTAGTATCAGCAGGGAGCTAAATAAACGTTTTGTCAGATAAATGCAAATGAAAACATTGTTCGCATCTTTCTCATCATATTCCTGTTTTATTCATTTATTCTATTTTACGTTAAACCACCTGTGATTACCGACGTTAGCTAGCTAAGGCTGAGGTCAGCTTCATCTTCCATTGTATTTATCTTCTTAAATGTATAACAGCTTGTTAGTTGCAGTGTATTGTAGCTGGTAATACTTATGGATTCAACTGGCAGCCAGAGAACCAACTAACCCCGTGACGTCACGCCAAGATGGCTGCTCCCTGTCTCGCTCCCTAGCTAAAATTACTAAACCAAATTGGTCATATCTGTCGTTTTAGGATGAATGTGTTTTCATGTATATTAGAGTAATTTCTGTGCCAAAACTGGCATGTTTCATTTCCACTTTAAGGTCCGGCTTGGATGTTAGTTTTGCCAGGACCCTTTTGTCACCCACCTCCTGCACTGAGTCAAGAAAACAGCCCAGGACAGAGCTGGACTTCCTGGCGACCATACAGGACAGCTAATGCCACCACAGTCATAAAAGGTCCTCAGGAGTTCCCCCTTCACTCCAAAGGACCGAAGTCTCCTCAGAAAGTAGAGCCTGCTCTGACCTTTCCTGTATAGTGCGTCTGTGTTGTCCAGTTCAGTTTATTGTTTACCACTAGGAGCGCTGCGTTGTAAACATCCCGAGCAGCGCCGCTAATGGTAATCTGATGGCTATATAAGTAATTCACGGTTTGGGCTGATATAGTTTGCTGTATAATTGAATGTTGACAAAATCAAAACTTAGTATCGCTAGGTAATCATAATAATAGTGATAATGTGTAAAGCAGGGATCCTGAAAGTATGGACCCCCGGTCCGTATGTTCTGAATTACAAAGCACTATTATCCTAAGTCTTTTTCAAAATGAATCTTCCATAAATAAGTAAATAAACTGTTTATAATGTGAAACAAAGTGTCCCTGGACAATATTAACAGCGATCTAGTGATAAAACTCTCTGTTCATCAGTTTTCGCTGTCTCGTCATAAAGCGGTGTCTCAATCGTCTGTGATAGCCAACCTGCCCTCTGTCTGTGAAGCAGACATGAGCACAGGGCTGCTATAAATGACAGGAACCAGAAGCCTATGAATATAAGCTAATAATGGGTATAAACAGCAGAATAAAACAAATAATGTCTATTTACCTGTTGCCGATGAGGCGGTGCCTGAAGGAGGCAGGCGTGGTCTTCTCTGCATGGGACGAAGGGGAGTTGTGTCCGGCTCGTAGTCACTGTCCTCTCCGCTGTAGCTCTCCGCCTCAAAGTCTGACATCTCACCTCCGTCCGACTCACCCTCATCAATATTTTGAAGCATTGATAGGGCTTCCTCAGCTGTATATAAAATGATGGCCATCTTCCCCTCTCTCTCTCTCTTTCTCTCTCTCAGATACACACACACCACACAGTCCTATATAGTCCAGGTATAACAAATTGATACATTTTTGTAAGGCGGGGAACATCCCAGAGAAATTGTTACTATGGCAATGGGTCTCCATTGCGCTGTATTTACAATGTATCACCATGGGCCGCTCAGAGCCGCTGCAGCGGTTTAGAAGTGTTAAGATGCTCGTAAATCTTGATGTGTTTACTTTTACAAAGACAGAAGCAAGTAAAAATATAGACAACAAGTATCTGATAAAAGTAATAAAATATCAGGTTCAGGCATTTTGTTTTTTAAAAAAACACTCATTAGCATATTAAAGTGACTGACGGTAAAAAGATCATTAGCGCCGCTTCTAGTGTTAAGTGAACACCCAGGTATTTATTCTCTCATTGTCTGTTCCCTGGATGTTTACCAGTCAGGGGATCTTTGGCAAAAATCCACCACCATATCCTTGGTTTTCCCAGCACTGATCAAGAGGTGGTTTTACTAACTCCAGTCCAGAAAGTTCTGTGTCAGTCCTCTGTACTCCAGGTCATCGTCCTCAGTGATAAGATCGACAATCTCAGTCATCTGAGAAAATCTGCAGAACGCAGCTGGCCGTGTTGTGTCTGAAGTCTGCAGTGTCAAGGATGAAGAGAAAGGGGGTCAGGACAGTCCCCTGGGGGACACCAACACTGCAGGTCAGACACACAGTACCGGGCCAGTTTGAGATGGTGCAGAATCCACTCTGCCAGGAGAAGGTCCACCCCTGCCCTCTCAGAGAGGTCAGAGAGATGTGGAGTGCTTTGACTGCGTTTTGAAGCCTGATGTGGTCTTCAGGCTTCTACACACCCCACTGACGTTCTGCTACTGCAGCTGCTCCTCCATCTTTGTCTTGTAGCTGGCCCTCCCCTCTCTGATTTTACTTCTCAGCTCCTCCTTGTTCCCTGATCTGAAAGCTCTCTTCTTTTCCTTCAGGAGAGCTTTAAAGACGCACTACTTAACTTATGCCATTTTCTCAGTGACTCGCCCCCTATTGACGGCTAATTCTGCATCCATCCTACCTGTACTGTTAGTTCTCTCCAGTCAGTAAAACAGTCTTATTTTGACTCTTGTCTTATCTCTTGCTCTGTCTCTGGCTTTCTTTTGTTTCTTCTCTTCCTCCGATAATGGCGTCTAAAGTTTCTTTGCTGAATCCACCACGGTGCACGTTCAAAACGTCAGGTTTGTTTACATCAGTTTATGGTGCGTGACACATCTGCAGAGCCAAACTAAGCTGCAACGCCACGCATGCGTCCCAGATGAAAAAAGTTGTATAATGCTGCGGCTGGGCCTTGACGGCTCCAGAAATGCCCATGGTAGATGTCACTGTGGTTATCAAATGAGTCCAGAACGCAGAGATTTTAGGTTTTAAAGCTAAGGAGTGTCTTTAATATCAGGGGATCCACGGGTTGTTTGCAAAGCACCACGCGACCTCGGAGAGAACCGTGTTCTCAAAGCAGACGTATGTTTTCTGTGATGCAGTCTGTGACTGCATTAATGTCCTCCCCATGTGGGTCACAGAGCTCTGTCCACACAGTGTGGTTGTAGCAGTTCCTGAGAACTAACTACCTTTGTTACCCTAGCTGTGGTATACAATATTCTCCCTTTTTGGTGAATTTCCCCAGTTAGACCCCCAACTTGGGCTCTGCAAGTTTAAAAAATATCGGTCCTGTTACTACCCATGTACATGTTAGCAGGGTGTTTTTCTCTGTAATTTAAACCTACATTTTTTTTAATTAAACAAAAAAAGAAGGAATGATACAACAGGATGAGGACAGTGAATATTCTGTTAACTTGGGAAAAAACTTTGCGAAAAATTCACTTATTTTTGTTCAGAAAGAATAATTATTCTAATAGCTTTAGGATTTTTTTTAGAGATTATTTCACTGGCTGGCTTAAAACATGACATATCCCATCAAACCAAACTTCAATACATGCTTTGCAAAATATTCCCTGAATTTCCCGAATTGTTGCCGAAAATTGTAAGCAGTTTGCAAAAGACGAAGTTTAGACAGTCTCAGGATTCACAATGAGATTCTGTAGAAATTGCATAATCAAGTTATGTTAGATTTGATATTTAAATGTATGAAATTGCTCAACAAACATAATTATGTACTACAGCGTTCAATTTAATCTATAGATCTGATTAAATTTGACTACTAAACACAAAATGGCTATATTCATATGTAGATTTGAAACCATTTTTCCATTAAATGCACAAGTAAAGTATAACGGAGAGATAAATACAGTTTCCGCTCCCCCCCCGTTTGTCACATTGTTTATCAGCTGTAGGTGGTGTAAGCTCTAAGGAAAAATAGGAATATGAACTTTTCTTCCAGTACTCTTTACAGTGCAGGGTGAGATTTTGACACATAAAAATACAACTTCAGGGTAAAAAAGAAAGTCCTTTCATCCAGCTTTTTTGGCTCAGAATTAGATAGAGGACAGATTGAATAGAATATTGACGATGAGCACACAGTGAGGTTGAGGGATTTAGTTATTGCTTTATATTTATTCTGAATATAGACTGAATAAGGTGAGAAAAGAATAATTGGGTCCCTTGCAACAACTGAGGTGGAGGAAGGTATTAAAAGTTACAGCAATGCTTTAAACAAAGTACCCATAACTTTTACGATTATGAATCCGATTGATATGGCTCTATGCTTCATGAAAACTTTCTCCCAGCATGTGGTTTGTCTTTTCTAAGTAAAATCTGATACAGTTTTGCTTTGGAACTGTTGGAAAAGTTCTACTGGTAGTTAACATGAACAGTGACAGCCACGGTGAATGAGGAGACTGAAGGAAAGAGCGCTGCCTCCAGAAACTCAAACTTTATTAGCAGAAGGAGACACACTGGGTGATTGGCAGGTGATCTCTGGAAAGTGTGCAGTGCACAGACATCTCAGTAATGATCACTTAGCATCTCAGAACCAAAAAGAAAAAAAAGCCTGTATTTTCACTTTAAGACAGTTTCACTCTTGCTCCAGTCACAAAATGTAAATGAGATGGAGTCGCTGAAGATGGCGGATTGTTGGTGAAGTGTGTTCACAGTTGGGCTCGTCACATTTGTCTGTCCTCTGAACCACAATGGCTATCCGCTCTTTGTTCCCTCCTCTATCTGTTGGAGGATGACGGAGCAGGGAAGCCATGTGTTATTTCTCCCTGTATATATTTACGTGTGTGTGTGTGGGGGCTTGTGTGTATGTATTTATGTTTTACGTAAACATCTGTCCATGCAAATCCGTGCCACTAATTGAATTTCCCGTGTGCACCACTAATAAATAAACTTTTGGCACCTGAATGTGTACATTTGTGTATTTTCAATCTTTGCACATACGTGTGAGGTTGTTTATCACTAGTCTGTTATCGGTCTCGGGGTGCCGGAGACACTATCTGTAGCTGTTGGATACACTCCAGCAAACACACACACACAAACACCAGTAGAATGCAAAGCAGCTCAGCATGCAGCCATCAATCTGAATCCGTGATTTTAGTGCCATTATCTATGTGTTTGTGTGTGACTGGGCTCAAGTCAGACATGTGCACACAGTCATCCTAATGAGCAGCCATGTATCATTCGTCTCTGATTGCAAATACTGTCTGTGCATATTAGTTAGCATGCAAATAAGTCACAGCTACGCAGGTTAAGCATTCAGGAGTGGGTTTTGTCTCTGTGTCAGAGTGCATAGCTGTGCACTGGCTCATACAGATGCTTCCTCTCACCTGTCTTTCTCACAGACACACAGGCAGTTAGGTTATACCTAGTTAGAGTAATGACACTGTAGAGGGCCATCAACTGTCCTGAATGGTAAACAGTACTGACTAGAGGGCCTATTATTCCCAGCCATGCTTGAAGGAACACACTAAAGATGCTCCATTATTAGAGATGATATCAAGCCTCAGTAAGATCCAGGCATGCAGAAGCAATAGGCCGGTTATTGGTTCTGTTTCTAATTTCAATTTGCTTGTACTTGAGATATTTTCTCCGGTGCTGAGTAACTTCTGCTTACTTTTTTTCATCCAGGGATGGTGCCAGATTTTGTTCAATATTTAGTGAAATCGCCTTATTTATGTTCCTGTACAAGAAACTTGAATTGGTTCAAATATTTTATGGATTAAAAATGTTGCCCTGTTCTGTACAGAACAAAATCTAAAAAAATAAATGTATATTAAACAGCTTAGCTCACTATAGGATAGGGCCAGACTAGCTAACTGGCTGTAGCTTTGTTTCAGACATCAAATTCATATGCAAACTTTTTAAAGCAGGATTTCTCTGGAGAAGTATTGTTTTCTTTATATTATTCTTTGGCCCAATACCCTTACCCTCACTGTATGATAGCGTATAAAAAAGAATTTCAGCTTTAAGCATGCACTCTAATAGCTAGCATCTCTTGTGATTGCAAAAGTAGGTCTATAAGGGAAAAAACTACCTCCAACTTGACTTGATTTCATCAGTATTCATTTCACATTCTTAAAGCTAAGATGTTGATCACAAAAATTAAATCTTTGAGGCTTCAATTAAGTAGTCCACCTGCTCTAAATGAGGTCCCTTCCACCTGCATCTGATGTCTTTTTTTTTCAGTAAATCCAACTGAGGAAAACTTACAGGAGATTAGCGCGTCATAAAAAACACCTGTGCATGGATTTTAAAGCACTGAGTTGTGCACAGCAACATTTTGTTTTGATGTGTTTTCCTCCGCAGATGCGTGCCACTTCAGGGCCAAGTTGTTCACAATAAGGCGTGATGAAGGTCGCATTGAAATGATCGTGTGAATGACAATGCAAAAAAAAAAATCTGATTTTATCAAATAATTGGATTAGAGTATCAAGAACTGCAGTCTGAACTTAGCCTCAAATAAAGTCCATTGCAGCTCTATTAAATCAACTAAATCCCAAATCTTTAGTAGAGCTCATTCTGGTTGAGTAGGTTTTATTCAAGCTCTTCAATTTAAATATACATGATATTTGTTTGATCAGCATAATTATTTTAAGTTCATTCAACATAACAAATTTTGCATTTAATCATCCTTGTTTCATCAGATTAATTTAAAGCTTGTTTGAATTAAATCTTCCATTTTAGATCGAACTAACCCAGTTGTCTGGAACCAGGTGAAACAACTGTTGAGTAAATACATTTCATTTCTTAGTGTGTCAGCCCATCAATTAAATTAGGCAAACTGTACTCAGTTTCACTCAAAATGTATACTCCCACCACATGCTGCTAATCCATGTTTGCCATGATTACGACTTGAAAAAAAGTATTAAACATCGGAACACTGAATGAGAGGAGAGAAGGTGAAAGTACATTAAGAGCAAAAGACTACAATGTATTCTCTGACACCGCTGACTTACCATCTCCTGGTTTAAAGTTGCTAGTTCTGCACTTTGGCTCTCGCCTTCTTGCGCTTTGGAAACTAGATGCAACAATAGAACAGCAAATCTTTCTGAGAACTGTGTCAGCAGCCTGTCAATCCCAGTGGAGCTGTGTCCTAAGCCAACCTGCTTTATTGTCTTCTTTACTCTGAACAGGGTTGTGATTTACAAAATATCAAGTTGTATTGCGTAAAAATGTATTTTTTTTTTTTTTTAGACAAGTTTTAAAAATAGACAGTGATGGAGCTTCTCTAATGTGCAGCGGCAAAGAGTTCCAAAGCTTTGGAGCAATGATTGCAGAGGCTCTGTCCCCTCTGAGCTTCCACCTAAACCTCGGTGTCTCCGTAAGGAGCTGATCAGCAGACCTGAGGCACCGGGCTGGCGAATAGAGAGCAGCTCAGAGACGTACAGCAGCAGGGTGAGACCATTTAAGGATTTAAAAACAAATAAAAGAATAAAATGAACCTTAAAATGTATAGGCAGCCAGTGGAGCCATGCTAAAATCAGCGTAATGTGGTCTTTATTGCGCATTCCAACCAGGAGACGAGCGGACGCATTCTGGACGAGTTGAAGACGTGAGAGAGAAGGCTGGCTTACTCCAAGATAAGGTGAGGAACACTAATCCAGGCTGGAAGTGATAAAGGCATGGATTACTGTCTCAAAGTGTGGGGAGGTTAAAAAAGGTTTTGCTTTAGCAAGTTGATGAAGATTAAAAAAAGCTTGACTTTACCACTGAGCTTATCTGATGTCGTTTAAAAATCACTGTCCAAATTAAAATCCAAGTTAGAAACAGATCAGAGAGCTGATCTGTTGGGTGAGGGCACATTGACTTTTGATCAGATGCCGGTTACTGAAAGAGATCCTGTTAGATTTCTGTCCGGATTCGGGATCTGTGTTGCAAAGTTCTACAAACTACTTGCCAGAAAAGTGGGTTTTGGTCAATGCTGTGAGATAGCAGACAGGTGGGACATTTTCCTGACATTCACTGAGCTACATCTATTAATAATATAAAGATACAGTAAAATAAATTAAACGGAAAAAATACACTAAAAGAAGTTGCTAGAAAATAATATTGAAAGACCAACAAAGACACACAATTCTCATGCTGTGTTAAAAGCCATGGAGTAAAAATGTGTTTCCAGAGTGGGGGCCAGTTTGATCTGGGTGGGGAGATGGTTCCAGAGTTTGGGTGCCAGCACTGAAAAGGCTCAGTAACCTCTGGTTTTAAGTCTGGATTTAGGGACAACCAGATGGAACTGATCTGCAGACCTCAGCGCCCTGGATGGAGTGTACGGTTTGAGCATGTCTGTTATGTACGGTGGTGCTAAACCATTTAACGATTTCAAAAACAAACAATAAAATCTCAAAATAAATTCTAAAATTGACAGGGAGCCAGTGCAACGAAGCCAAGATGGGAATGATCTGTTCATGTTTTTTGGTGTCAGTTAAAACCCGAGCAGCAGCATTTTGGACTAACTGTAGGCGAGCCAGGGAGGTTTGGTTGATCCCAGCATACAGAGCATTACAGTATGAAGATGTAATGAAAGCATGGATTGCACATTCAAGATTTTTAAAAGATAAAACTGGTTTAATATTTGATAAAAGCCGAAATTGATAAAATCCGGTTTTCACTATTAATCTGCCTGTCACGTTTAAAATCACTGTCCATTTTGACGCCAAAGTTAGTAATGACAGATTTTACAAATCCTTCTAAGGGACCCAGATCAAAAACAGAGGGATTATGAGACATGTTAGGTCCAAATACAGTGACCTCTGTTTTGTCTTCATTTAGTTTTGAAAAGTTAAAAGCCATTCACTCTTTGACCACTTTAAGGCACTCCATCAGCTGACACAGGAAATTTTGATTATTTTGTTTGAGGGGAACATAAATGTGAGCATCGTCTGCATAAAAATAAAAAAGGCATGCCAAATCTTCTAAAGATAATACCGAGTGGAAGCATATAAATGGAAAATAGAATTGGGCCCAGAACTGAGCCTTGGGGAACCCCACAGGACAATTATACCGTAGAGATGGAGGAGTCCTTCAATCTTACAGAAAACTGCCTGTCGGAAAGATAGGATTTAAACCAATGGAGGGCAGTTCCACTAATACCCACACTGTGCTCTAAATGGGACATGAGAATTTTGTGGTCAACCATGTCAAAAGCAGCTGTAAGATCTAAAAGCACAAGGATAGCAGAATCATCAGCATCAGTCCTCAATAAAAGGTAATTAAAAACTCTGAGAAGTGCAGACTCTGTGCTGTGAAAAGATTTAAATCCAGACTGAAATTTGTCAAGGATATTATGTGCATTTAAAAATGTTTGTAATTGAAGAAAAACAACTTTCTCTAAAATCTTAGACATAAAAGGAAGCTCTGAGATTGATATATAGTTGCTTAAAATGGAGAAATCCAGGTTTGCTTTTTTAATTAGGGGTTCAATAACTGCCTCTTTAAAATATGCAGGGACAGTACCTGAGGTAAGACTGCAATTTATTATGTTTTGGACAAACGGGCCAATAGCTCCCCACACCTCTTTAAAGAGACCTAGTGGAATAACATCATTAGGTGAGGATGCGGGCTTAAGTTTTGAGACCAGTTCAGTGAGAAATGGCATTGACACAGGGTTTAGATATGTCAAAGTGGCTGAGCATGGCCTGTAGGTGAAAGGGGGGTGCAATTTTGGCTCTTATGGTGGAAACATTGTCTAAAAAGTAATAAAGAAAGTCTTCACTGACCTTAGAAGACGCCTCCAAATTAATGGATTGAATGGGGTTTAAAATCAGATCAATAGTGTTAAAAAGCACTCTGGGTTTATTATGATTTTTGGAAATTAGGTCAGAAAAATATCTGTTTTTCTATGTTTTGGCAAGTTTTTGATATTTGCGCCAGCTTTCCTTTAAGATCTGATGGGACACATGCAGCATGTCTTTTGTCCACCTTCGTTCAGCCCTCCAACATTCCTGCCTGGAAGCCCGAGTGACTTCATTGAGCCAAGGCCTAGGTTTGGACAGAGGCCGGATTGATTTTATTGGAGCACAAATCCAGAGTGACGGCGCAGGCGGACAAAAAGGAGGATGTCAAATCCTCTGTGCAGGTGCCGGCAGTAGAGCTGGTATTAAAATAGATGTTCTTGTTAAGCGTAGTGATAAAGTGAGCTGCAGTCAAGGATTTTATTAGTGGTTAGAAGTGGTGAGAAGAAGTGGGTTTTTTAAAGCTGTGACATGATGAGGTAAAATTAAATACAACCAGCATATGATCAGAGAACACTGCATCATGTATATGCAGAGTAGAAATAGGTAAACCGGATGATAATATCAGATCTATTGTGTGTTCACACTCATGTGTGGCTCCTGTGACAAATTGAGTGAAATTAAATGAGTCAACCATGTCCAAAAAATCCTTCACCAGTGGCTGGCATGGACAACATACATGAATGTTCAGATCGCCAACAACTAATATTTTGTCATAGTCCATTTTGATTCCAGCTAAAAATTTCTGACAGCTCATTTATAAAACTTTTGTTATACTTAGGTGGTCGGTAAGACAGCACAAAGGACGGGATCTAATCAACCCAGTTCAAACAAGCAGAGCTCAAATGATTTAAAACCAGGTGGATTTAGAAGTTTACAATAAAAACTGTCCTTAAAGACCACTGCAGTTCCTCCACCCCATCCAGTGGTCCTCAGACAATTAAAAATTAAACAGTCAGGGGGGAGCATCTCCGTAATGGCAGTGGATTCACCAGTATTTAACCAGGTTTCAGTCATAAAGAGAATATCCAGTGTATGTGAAATTAAGAAATCCTGGAGGAAAAACACTTTGTTTGAAACAGACCTTGCATTGACCAGAGCAGACCTGGTCGACTCAATGGGTGTCACATTCACATCAGTTTCTCGATGCAAGAGCTGTAGATTCCTGCAGTTTGGCCGGGTGACGGGTAGATGACGTCGCAGGACACGGTGCTACTCATACGCGCCGACAACAGGTACCAGCCAGGTACAAACAACAGCTGAGACGCGTCGGAAGGTTAGAGCCGAAAGTAAGGGATATACTCTGGGGGTAATCGATGTGGAAACTGTGCCAGTTCAGGGTGGAAAGTTAATCAGGCTTTGATCTTTACCAGCCGGCCGCTGCGAGTCCCTCTCCTCCTGCGTCACCACTCTCCTGATCAGGTGAGCTAGCACATCTGTTTCAAGCAGTGGAGGAAATTATTATGATCTGCCTCATCCTGAAGCAGTCAAATCTTCCACATCCATAGTTCTTCTAATATCAAGAAGCTCCCGTCGATCATACACCAGCAGGGAATCGATGGATTTAATGACAAGTGATAAGCTAAACATGCAGAGGACAAATATCCCCAAAGCGAAACGGCAAGCCAGCCTCTTCTCTGTCTCTTACTTACGTACAACTGGCCTTTGCACATTCGATGAATATGGATTTTTTTGCATTTATACGTAGATTATAAATTCAATTCATAGGATTAAATTTAGTTTAGTTTCTATGAACGGTTGAAAAATGAAGGCCCTGAACAGAACACCGACATGTGCTATGCAACCTTGGATTAAGTTTATTTCACATCATCTTTTTTTCGCTCTTGTCATTTAGCTAGTATAACTAAGCTACAAGTTTTTGCCCTTCCAAAGGACAATATAAAGCCACTCTCATGTTGCAGCATTCAAAAGCTGTTTCTGTCTCTTTTTACTTCATTTTGGTCTTTGAAATCTCTACTTCACAGTTTTTAGTAATCTATGAAAAGCAGCTTGCAGCAAAGATGGTCGCTTTGACTAAAGCTATACATCAAGTTGAATAGCAAAAGCAGACACATTTCAGATCTGAGAGTTTCCAGACAAAAAAGATAATTTCATCAGTCTGATCCTCTGGTGCCATCCTGATGGTGAATACAAAAGAGGTGGGTTTTTTTTTATGATTCTGTTGGTTTGTGTCGAAACATATTGATAGAACAGAAGATGCAGTCTCAGCAGGTCTGCTGGCTCTAAAACCTGGCAGAATGACTCTCATCTGGTCTGAGCTCTGACACTACTCAGCTAATATGTCTGCACTTATACTCAACCTAATAGCTCTTTTTTTTAGTCTCCCAGCAGATGATTCAGTGTTTGGGGAATTTATCGGAAAATTAACTCAGTGCACTGTTTGGGTGACGATTTAAGGCATAATACAAGAAATAAAGTTTGCTGCATAATGTACTGAATAAGTCAACATCTAGATTGTTTGTGGATTTTCCATATTTAAGCATACCGTATCTCTCTCATCAAAGCTGCTGCCAGCCGAAGAAACAAATACATTTCCAAAGCATCAGAATCGTGCACCACTGGGCTTGTCAATGCCTGTATTGGGGCCGACAGGTGCTTGCCAGCTCACAAACTACATATAAACAATGTCGGACATGCACGTATGTTTGTTGCTTGAAGAGGTGATCCAGAGCATGGCTGCATTTAATTAACATGACAATGACACAAGCTCTAATATCTGTACTGGAAAGACCAATAATAGCAACGGATCATAAGACGGACCTATATCGTTGCATGGAGACCGCAGCCTAATCCCTACTCTGCTACTTGCTCCTTACGTGAGTAGAGTACTCGCTGGAAGTCTGCCTGATGTGCAGCTTCAATTAGGGAGGGTTTGGTCAAATACTGCTGCACCTAAAACATACACAATAATTAGCCTAGGTGACATTAAGGCTACTTCATGAGAAAATAATGCTGATGGTAATGACAGGCTAATATAAACCATCTTTGCAGTCAGAAAGGTCCGAGAAGTTGTCCTGGTCCTCGGTGCAGATCCAGACCCTTGTTCTTGTCAGGTTTTGAGAAGGATTCAAATGCAAGGTGAAGAGGCAGGGGGCAGACCGGTGCAGATATAATAAATGACAGCAAAAGGAATACAAAACCAAAACAGACACAGAGCTACAAAGACAACACTGGGGAAATAACAAACAATCTGGCAAAGTGTCATTAACACTTTTACTGGTTTAGCTGGCTATGTTAACCTAGACTAAGCGATAATCTTGGGTTTTCTGTTCCAAAATGACTAATCTAGATAAGTTAATGCAGAAACATATGCTGTGAACATAGCCTGG
>JBBBVU010000018.1:5912235-5924101 GCA_037177055.1 Atherinosoma microstoma
TGTGTGTGTGTGTGTGTGTGTGTGTGTGTGGGTGTGTGTGTGTGTGTGTGTGTGTGTGTGTGTGTGTGTGTGTGTAGTACATGGTTTGTACAAACCGTGTACACCATTTTGTGCGTAACTTGGAGTGCACTTGCACAAATATCTAGAAATTACATACACAAAACAAATTTACATGTGCACAAATTACAAAATGTACAAACACAATAATTTCCCTCTAAGAGGGATAAATAAAGTATTTTTCATTTAATTTCATTTCACATTACAATTCTATACACACATTTCTTACCTTTAACCTCACAAATCTCATACTTTCATGTTTAAAAAGGCTCCTACGCAGACAAGTCATTGAATATGTTTGTACGAATTACCTGGTGCGCACCGACAAAACTCTTTTTATGTATGGATCAGCCTCACAGCTTTGTGTGTGCATGGTGTGTTTGAAAGCTGGGTCATCTGAAATAACTGGAGATGAAAATCTGGTGAAATACAAAGTGGGAAAGATGCTTTTTAAAATCCAGATGACCCAGCATTTACAAGCATTTTAACACACTATATATGCACAAAGCCGTTGAAGCTCCTGAAAGTGTTGAGAGTCTCAAAACCTCTCAAGCACTTGTAAAACTGATCGTACACACGTTTTACACATGTTTTACACACACGTGGTAGAGCAGGTCGTCCAATAACCAGAAGGTTGGCGGTTCAAATCCTGCTCCCCCCAGGCAACTGTCGTGTCCTTGGGCAAGACACTTAACCCTCTTTGCTTTCAGTGTTGTCACCACTGGTGTATGTATGAGTATGAATGTTAAGTGGTGGTCAGAGAGGCCGTTGGCGCACACTGGCTGCCACATTTCCATCAGTCTGCCCCAGGGCAGCTGTGGCTACATATGTTGCTTACCATCATCACCCAGTATGAATGAGGAGTGGATGAATAATGGACTCAATGTAAGTGCTTTGACTGCCACAAGCAGTATATAAATTTAATCCATTATTATTATTATTCAGCAGACCATACTGATGGGTCACATATCTTGGCACATTAGCTTAGCTGTCAGTGATAGCACTTTAGCAGCTGTGGCTACATATGTAGCTTACCATCACCAAGTATGAATGAATAATTGGATTCAATGTAAAGTGTCTCTCAGTGTCCAGAAAAGCGCTATATAAATCTAATCCATTATCTATATATCTAAATATTTGACTTCACACGAAAAAACACTGTGAAAAAATACAGGAAAACCAATTGTTCCAATACTTGGAAAGGTTACAATTAATTGACAAGAGATAAGCCCTTACAAACAGTATCAGTCTTCAAAACTTACTTGAAGACTAAGAACACAAAGCTCACACTCAGGATACATCAGATGGTACTTCTGGTGAGGTACGACATCTTTTGTGTAAAGAAATAGAACTTCAGTTGGCAAGAGCCAATCGTCTTTTCAAGGGCACGCAGCAGCAGTTTAACACTCAGCAGTTACATCCCAGCCACAATCTGCTACTTCTACTGGTCTGAAAATCTCAACAGGGTGCAATATGATGTAGGTTGTAGGCCCATTTCATGGACTCAACACACTTTCCAACTGGCTGCTTTTGTCAAGTGGCCAAGCGCACCACTCCGTGCTGTATTTACCCTCTCTGAGCTGCCACTTCAAGAAATCAAGCCTGTGACATTACAGGAACTTGTAAGTTTTAGAGTGGGTCTGCTTCTTTGCACAGCTTTTGATTTAAAGCTAGCACACTGCAGAATGTGGCTGACAGAAACATTTGGAGCGTGAACGCCTTTATAAAAGCCATAATGTGGAAAAAGCTTGTGTCTGGTGTTTGGAATTCAGCATGCACACTTAAATTTTCCCATGTCATTCAGGTTTAGTTAAATCTGTTATCTGAGGATTAACATCTCCAAAAGCAAACAGTGTTTCCTCATCTTTAGCAAATCACACAAGGAATACTGATACGATTTGTTTCGGTGTCTAGAGAAGTGATTTTTGTGCAGAATAAAATATGTCCTGCTGGTTTCTGGTCACGCTTGCCTTGCACCTGACACCTCTTGCAGTTTCTGAGAAAGTTAAGCAAAAATACTTCCAGGGAAGGAACACTGATGACTTGACCTGTTGAAAATATTCTTTAATATTAGTTTCCACAAAGGACATAATCATAGTTTAATACATCTAGATGAAGGGCTTGTGGGCTTAGAGCGACTAGTCACTAGCCTGGAGGTACAGTTTCTTTTTTCTCTTTATCTCTTTCTTAACTCTTGAAGCAGTGACTGTAACTTTTGTGCTGCTTCTGTGTCTCTTGTCTGTTTGTCCAGCACTTAATATTGGCATTTTTCAGGGAATATCAGGGTGGCTGAAAATACAGGGTCATAGCTGACAGAGACGATGCCCCTGTCTTCTCATCTCTTTTCTAGATGCACAATGTGTCTGTACAAACTGTCTGCTCTATTTTTCTCAAAGGCTTGAGTTCAGTTTAAATGAATGTAACAGGGTCACAGATAATCACCCCGACTTCTGAAGCGCTCTGACTAGATTTGTTGTCAGTCTTTATTGAGGTAGCCCTGTTGTTTAGCAGGTCAAAATTAGTTATAGTGTAGTTCATCGGCTTGACCTTATGAAATAAGCTGTACTAGATGCTTGGCAACTTTATGTGATACTTTTCATGGCTAACTGCTGAACTCGTATCATAGAGCCATGATGCAACAGCTATCTGTCCAGCTACTATATTAGCTTGTGCGCTACCAGGTCAAAAAGAAGTTTAAAGTCAATAACAGAAGATTTTAGTCAGGGCTTAGTGGTGAGAATTTTCAGTTGAAAAAACATAAAGAATTGGTTAAATTTCTATTTATTATTGACTTGTTAAGACCGCACTACAGAACTTTGGCATATTTCACACTTTGGCGTGCTTTAACGGAGGCTAATATGGTATCTGTTTTTGATCCTGTCTGTTCTGTGAGCCAGTAAAGGCCAGTCCAATGTTGACTCTTGTGTTTTCTCGTTCTGTAACTTCCTCTTTTTCTTTTCCTCGCTTCCTCTGAAGATATCATGTTGTATTTGAATTAATAACCCATTGGCCACCCTGCTATTTTCTCTAGCCACCCCTGAAAAAAATCTCTCTGGGCATCCCTGGAAGAAATGCTAGATGGATGACTTACAGTAGTTCTGGTTAGATTGATGCTCAAAGATTGATGATCAAATTAACTAAGAAGGGCAACTGCCCTGATGACAGGAATCTAATTGATTAGTCAGATTTACTGTGCTGAAAAAGGATTCACAAGATATAAAACTCCTACTATAAAAATGTACCGGATGACATAAATCCCTTTTAGAGCTCCCTCACAGTTCACAATAAGAACTTGGATTTAAGTCTAATATTGCTTTTCTAAATGTTTATTTTAATACTAGTAACATCTGATCTCAGTTAACATCACTCACAAGCCAGAGCCAAAACTTTGAGATCATTTAAAAAATCAAATCCAGCTATTTTATTTACACTGTCAGTGAAATGAGGTATATTGCCAAACTTACAATTACCAATTGCTCTTTGCTTCATAAGCCCGGACGATTCATTCTCATTTCTTTATTGTGCCACAGCACTTTATTTTTTGTATTTTCTTGGCTTTAGAACTGCTGTATGCTACTGTTTCATTGGCTTACTTGTTGATGTACAGCACTGTTAATCTGCTAGGAAGGATTATATTTTTCCGTTTTACTATTAAAGGCACCACAATTCTGAGAGTGGCCAAAATGTACCAGTGAAGAACAAGCACAGAAACCACACAGCACATTCAGATAAATCATAAGCTGTTTGTCCTTGCAGGCCAGAGCTGTACCTTAATTCTTATTCAGCTTTTCGAGTCAGCATATGACTCTGACTCACTGGGTGAAACTTTGCTGGAAAGGTCAGGACCAGTTTGAAACTGTGAACCATGACTACAAACTACATCCAGAATGCATTTTGACACTTAACAAACAACTCCAATGGTGCCCTTGATGGTACACCATCCAAGGAATCCATGAATAGGCCTCCATTCATTCTGCTTTGGCCTTTGGCATGAAGCCTGCTGCTTCTGGTAACTCTCCAACTCCCAAGTGATTTTCTGCTTCTCTGTAAAGCTGAACTCTGAATTTCATTCCTTATGTGTTTTTCTGTTGTTTAAATCATTATTTTTGTGATTCATTGCATTAAAAGTATCAAATGTTAAATGTTTCTATTTGTTCTGGCATTTTTTTTACAAGGGAATGAAGTCAACATGGGAAAATTAAGATAAAAGTTCAAACATTCAGCATTTACTAGGGTGTAAATCAGAAATTTGATGAGACCCAATATTATTTAAATTTGGTGGGCTAGTTCACTGTTTGTCGTTATCACAAATTCTGCAATTTTGACTCTTGAACACGTAAAAGCAACACTACATTAATTTCCTACCTTTAAAACTCTCTGTTTCTGACTTGTTTTGATGGCACGCTCATTATGTTCATTATGTACATTTCTGGGCCCATCATTGAAATACACTGTCCCAACTACACTTCACAAATTTATGTTCCAGCCTGGGGCATCAAGTGATAACAACTACAACCTGATCTCACAGAAATACGTGAAATAAGCACAAAGTTATTTCGACACCCTCTTTACGTGTTGGTGGCATGTAATTGATCAAAATTATGTGCTGGGCCCACGAAAATGAGGGCCATGTAAAGTCAATGGGGAACTTTTTCGTTACGTCCACACGACTTTCCACAAAAGGCTTAAAAAAAAAGTTTTTCATATGTTTATTTAATTTCCCTAAATTTATATTTACCATAATTTTACTGATTTGACTATGGTGAAATATTAAAGATTTGCTCTCTAATAATGTTAATTTGTATGTCATCAGTCGCTAGGCTCCCCAACTCTGGAACTCACTAACCCCCGACATCAGGAACTCAGACAGCTTCACCGTTTTTAAATCTAAACTCAAACTCACCTGTTTAAAACTTAATTTTATCCTTGACATTTTTTTTCTCCTGCATTTTGTATTTTCTCTTCTTTTTAGACTATTCTTTTTAATGTCTTTGAATTTTATGTGTTTTTATTGTACCTTTGTAAAGTGTCCTTGGGTGTTTAGAAAGGCGCTGTTAAATAAAGTGTATTATTATTATTAGACCATTTCCTATAAAACCTGGATTTGATTTACGTGACTGAAAATATAACGTTATCTTCCTTTTATTAATTTACCGCTGATATTGGTAGAAATAAAACAAGTTGTACACTGAACAATAAATACGATCGCATTGACTCCAGAATCAGCTGCATTGACACGGGAAGACTCCCGATCCCGTCTGATTGGAATCCAGTCCGCATGCAGACCTCAAATCCTCAGCATCACGGCGCATTTTCAGGAAACCGACATGAAATGGAGATATTTAAGCTGTGGCTATGAGCAAAACAACCATGAGAAGGCTGCTTCTCTTTCCCAATGGACCTGCAACAAGTTAGCTTATTGAATACAAAAGCTTATCAGTCTTCTTTATTATTTACAAAGTTTCTCTCAGGTCTTGTGAGATCTTTGACATGAACGCTGATACATGTGTGCGTGTATGCCACGTTCCAATTCTCTTCAGGAAGCTGTCCGCCGTAAAAAGGCAAGATTCCATTTCAAACAGCAGTCATCCAGCGGCTCTGGGAGCTCATTGGCCTTGACTTTGTCTATTTTCATGTATATTTCGGGGATATACAGAAGGTTTTCCATCATTGTTTTCTCTTTCTATTTGTAGTTTGCAGTGGCAATAATAAAGCACTTCAATAATTTGGCCTGGTTTTTATATCATGATGGAAACCTTTGATCACACTTTCTAACGGATTTTAAAAGCTTGTTACACAAATCTTTTTACACTGGATCCTTTATTAAACTCACTTCGTCATGGAATTAAAATAAGAAACTTTAGTTAAAACAAAGCAAATGTAAATAATTCCACACATTGTTTCTAAAACTGTGTCTAACAAATGTTTAGTTTTCAGGTGGGAAAGATCCTATTGGAACGCTTATCACTGATGTATTTTTACATCTATTCACCACTTGCCTTGACAGCAGAGCAGAAACTCATTTTGAAGTTTACACATTCAGACTTTCAGTCTCGTTTGGGGAAAGAAAATCTCTGCTTGAAGGTTTGTTTTGCTAAGAGGAAAAACAAATTCCCCATGTTCGGTCAGTTCATCCACGCCGCGGCTGCAATAAAGAGGAGAGCTTTCCAACTTAACCACGGGGCTTCCTAATGCTGTGAGATTACCACATATTATCTCCTCCTGGAGAGAAAAAAGGACTGCTGCCACATCGAGTAGGCCACTTGATCAGACACACACACACACACACTTTCGTGAAAGCAGACACACTGCTACAGCTAGAGTTGTATTTCTATGTATGAGAAACTACAATAGAACATGGCACTGTAGGAAAGCATCAAAGAAGATGATCCCTGTTGCATATGAATTGACGTGACATGCATTTTGATCAAACACACGAACTGGGTGGATGTGGAGTGCTCAAGCACACACAAACACACATATTTGGCTGCTAATGAGGAGCCGAAGGGGGCTCTTGCTCAGCAGCCAATTATCCTGTCTCTTTGGAGGAGTAGTCAACACGTGTGTGCGCGCGTGTGTTTGCAGGCATGTGTGTGTAGATGTTGAAAGCCCCAGCCGGAATCACTCTTTTTTCCCTCTATGCCCATATGACAACAGTCAAATTTACATAATCTTTCAGCTCTAATTACATCTATACGTGCTGCCTATAAAATGTCTCCCACTCTCATTGGAAAAACCGACTGCTGAAGATCTTTTGTGTCACGAGCGAAGAAAAATATGGAAATTTTGCTGGAGTTTAATGTGAAAATTTGTAGTTTTTACAAATAAAAATCATTTGAAGTGCAGCAAACACCTAAATCAGAAACAATAATTGGGACTCGAAAGGTGGTTCTGAGCATCTTGAAGAACTTCCATCACTTCAGGACCCATTTTACTTCTTGTGGCTGATAATGGTACCACTTTTGTTCTTATTATTTTTTCAGGTGTACGGTTTGTTCTTGTTGCTCTTTTGGATTTAGATATTTCCCTAATACTGGTATATGATGAACATAGATGTTAGTGGTCTCCTCATTTCTGATAAATACTGTTTTCAACCAGACTTGTTTGCAGAAATCCAAAAGGACCTAACTGGCCGTTTTGTTTAGAAGGATATTTCAGATTTTGATTCTTCATTCATGAACATATTTCTTTGCTGACCCAGTTTACTAAGAATTATGTAGCAATCGTATCAACCCATTCTCACTTCTGACTTTTCACATGGATGTTGTTCAGGAACTCACTGCATCAGTTTTGAATGGAGATGGTAGCCCTTTTGAATGTACTGAGTTGCATGAGATGGAAACTTATGGGCACATTGACACCAGTCCTTGTAATTCCTAGAGTTGTATTTCTATGTAAATTATCCTCATAAATAAAAGACAGTCTTTACAGATGGTCAGAGGTCATCTCCCAAGTCAATTGTCCGGGGCGTGCCCCAAGGGCCTATTTTGGGGCCTATTTTGTTCACGATTTATATCAACAATATTGGCCGAAATATAATAAATTCTGATTCATCTCACTTTCATTTGTATGCTGATGATACAATTGTTTATTCTTGTGCTTCTTCTCTGTCTTGTGCTTTTCAGCACCAACAAAAACTGTTTAGCTCGATCCAGGCTGATTTTTAAAATCTTAGGCTAAATGCTAGTAAAACAAAATTTACGTATTTCTCCATATCACACTCCTAGCCTCCTGTTCCTAATATTTCCACATCTGAGGGAAAGTGCATAGAATAGGTGGCTTCCTCTAAATATCTTGGTGTCCGGCTTGACTTTAGACTTACTTTTACAACTCATTTGGATAAACTTGTAAAAACAAAACAACTTAGGGTTAAACTAGGATTTTATTTTAGAAACAAGCAATGTTTTAACTTCCCTGCCAGAAGGAGACTTGTCATGGCCACCTTTCTTCCTGTGACTGATTGGTGACGTTCTTTATATGCATGCTCCAGCTGCATCCCTTAAAGCTTTAGACACCGTCTAGTATGGTGCCTTGCATTTCATATTGAATGCTAAATCTCTCACCCACCACTGTATTTTACTCTGACGTCACTATATGGTATCATAGATGTCACCTGTGGCATATTTGAGAAGATGGCGTTTTGTCATCACGCCCCTTGGTCCTGGAACCTGCTCCGGAACCTCTCCAACAGCCTGACCTTGTTTCCTTGGGATATTTTAATTGTTTGTTACAGTCTGTAAAAGTAGAAGTCTGTAACTGTTTTAGTTGATTTGGTACTGTATGTATGTCATATATTTCTGCCTTTTGTTTTTTTTAAATTATATATTATATTTTTATGTTATATTGTATTATTTTACCTCTTGGTGCTGCCATTTAAAAAAATAAATAAATTTGTGTCCTAGTTAAATTTTATTCAAAAAAGTCTGGGTTGTTTGGGAGGTGTGAGGTGCTCAAACAAACTGATGCAGATCAAAGAAGCAAACTCTTGTCAGCTTCAAGTGAACCAAATGCACAACAACACAAGGGGCATTGTGGGTACAACGCAACCAAAACATTCATGCATGTAGGACAACAGCCTGGAGAAATGGCTTGTGGTCAGACGTAGAAGAACACTTTAACAGTTCTGATAGAAACATGGTCAACCGAGACCACTATGCAGATCAATGTTTTGCTCTGATGTGGAAAAAGAAATGGTCCTGCATTACAAAAGCACTAGATAACTTTGCAACTTTAAAACTCAGTGCTTCTCGCTCGTTTTGATGGCACAGTGACATTCATCATGTACTTTCCTGGAGCCGTTGTTGCCCTGTAGTGTCCAGAGGCTGAGAAACCTTACCACTTTTTTTCTCCGTCCTGGCACACTGCCCGTTTTGATCACGCACCATGGCTAATATTGTAAAGGAACCCAAGAGGGCATTATCAAAGAGAGCAGGGAAAAAACAGAGAAAGGGACAGAGCAAGACATAAGACAAGAGTCAACATTAGACTAATTTTTGCTTGCTAGAGAGATCTCAGAAAAGAGGATGCAATACAGATGCAGAATTAGATGTCGTTTGAGGGCACCTCAATGAGAAAATCTGCCAAAGTTCTGTAGTGGGGCTTTAAAATTCTAAAACTGGATAAGGCTAAGAGAAGTTGTTAAAAATGTAACTTCCTCTACCACTTTGGTAAACAAAAAACAAGCTCAGAAGTTTGAAGTAACAATCAAGGATGTTGTCTTTTATTTATTCTATATTTTAAAAGCAAAAGTATTTTCAAGGTGTTTCATGACTGCTCTCGTGCATTAATCAAAATAAACAGAATTGGAAACATTATGCATGATTTACACCTCGTTATTTAGGCTATTCTTGTTTCTTTTGTGTTTGACCAGTTTTACAGAAACTGTAATTTAGCTTGAAGTAAAATGCAAGTCACACTTTCAGCCTGAATTCAATACTGTCTGTATCGTGCCTGAATAGCTGTACAACTTCAGTTCTGGCTGTCATCCTGTATCTGACGCAGGTCTCAGGCCATGGCAGTCAGTTGTCCCTGCAACCACTGAAGCATGCAGATGCCTGACATTGAGGCCATTCTTGGGCATTCAAACAAACCTCCAAAAAGAGAGAAAAAAAACTAAAACAACACCTCTGCAGGTACAGACTTATGGAGTGGATGCTGTAATCTATCTAACTGGCTAAAAGGAGCATCAGCATGCAGCTGGCCAGTGGGGAATAAAGCCTGTTCTCTGAACACAAACATGATGGGATCTGTTTGGCTGTGGATTGCTTAGAGTGATGGAATAGCAACGGCTTAGCACACATGGGTTCACCCAAGGGGGAAGGCCTCTTGGTTTCAAATCTGCACCACTACTTGCACGCATTTTGGCCAAAGTGTTTATTTGGAATGCACACGCAAACCCAGAGACACATATTGATTAATAGCATGTGAAGGCTCTCTCAAACACACTTTGCATTTTAGCTGAAGGGTCACTGCAAACCCTGGAGAATCATCTGTTCTTCTGGAGTCCTTTAACTGTTATTGACAAGCTCATGGAGTCCAGAGGGTGCACTCTAACAAATGCAGCAGCAAACACACACACACACATGAAAGAGGCGTTACATGTATTTGCATCACAAAACGCATATTTAAACCTGTGCATGCGGCGGAAACAATATTTTGCAGCCTCACTCTAAAGTGGCCTTTGAAAATGTTAATGACTCCGCTAGAAGCAATTTTGATATGAGGAGAGCATTAATGTTAAGTACCTCATCTTCCAACCAGCCAGCCCTGCTCAGAGTGACACAATTACACTAATCACACAGCCTTTACACCACAGTTCTCACATATTCTCCCACACTGACAGCCACCTTCACACAAGGTCCCATTCAAACCTGTCAAAACGACGACACCTACCATGGAACACTTGCGGCTAAATGAGCTTAAGTGAATGAGAAATGCAACAGAGGGGAAGAAAGAACACTCCTTTTGTAATGTGATTATCCTGTAAGAGGTTTGGAGAATCGGAGAGGAACGGAAGACAAAAACACACAAACATGTATTGTACACACACTTTCTTTTAATAGGACAGAAGCAGCTACTGTGTCATTTCAACACATTTCTACAGTCTTATACAACAGTGGTGAATTGCTGATGCAAAGCACACATTCATCACTGACATAATGAGTCTTTTGTGTCACCGAAAAGCCACATTTTAAAACATTCAGAAGGTTTGGTCATCAAACAGATGGATTTGCTGCAGGATGTGAAAAGAACAAGGACGGTGCCGATGCAAAATGATGCTTCACATGAGAATTTTCAGATCACTATTATTACTGTCATTTTGCTTTTACCTGTTTCACATTTGTCTTGCCTTGTTAATTCATATCTGGTGTAGGTGTAAGGGCGTATAGAAACCTGGACAGGTGATTGGGAATTGGCAGATTTTAAGCTTGATCAGTAATTGGTATGTTAGACACTCAAATTTGATTTCAGATACAAAATTATCAAAATTAAAATGATTTGTTTTTGGTGTTAAAGCTTCTTTAAAAAAAATAATAATAAAAAAAAAATCTTTATTTTATTCAACCTACAATACAAATAACAGAAGCTCCTATTTCCTGACAGTTTTACATAACATCTATACATACTAACTGAACACTTTATCAGGTGCAACTGTTCAATTGCTTAGCACAACTAGCCAATCAGGCAATCACATGGCTGCAACGCACTGCATTTAGGCATGTAAATCATGTAGACACGGTCAAGACGACTTGTAAAAGTTCAAACTGAGCATCAGAATGAGAAAGACAGGAGATTTAAATGACTTTGAATGTGGTATGGTTGTTGGTGCCAGATGATCTGGGATAATGTGTGCTTCTAGAGGTTTTTAATTGCAAACAAAGTTTTCAAAGTCTGCAGCCCTGGTCGAGTCCTGGGTTAGAGAACTCACTAATGCACTGTACCAGTAACGTTAAACCAGCACACATTGTCGCTGAATATGAACATTGTGTTACATATTAGATCATATGCTGAGAGTTTGTTTACTTATGCTTTCACACATGGATCAAACTTTCTTTCCTCAGCTCACTTCAGCACTACAGTCACCCTCTTCACAGAAATTCTCACTTCCAGATTAACAACTGTTGTGTGCCATAACACCAGTCCTCAGATCTTTACACTGGCTTCCCGTTTGTCAAAGAATCAACTTTAAAATCATGCTGCTAGTTTATAAAGCACTGAATGGTTTAGGGTCTAAATACATTCAGGAACTTCTGGTTCGTTATGAACCAACCAGATCCCTCAGGTCATCAGGGTCAAGTCTGCTTTCAGT
>JBBBVU010000018.1:5937039-5947543 GCA_037177055.1 Atherinosoma microstoma
GATAGATAGATAGATAGATAGATAGATAGATAGATAGATAGATAGATAGATAGATAGATAGATAGATAGATAGCCACTTCCTGTCAAAAGTTTGACAGGAAGTGGCTTCATCATAATTTCCAGGTCAAAATACATGTCTCTTAGCAACATAGCAATGATAATGAACTTTTTTTATTATGAAAATGTGATAAATAATCGTGTCATGGATCACTAATTGTGGATTTGCCATAAAGTCTCCAAATAAACTACATTTTGCGGCTGGATTGCAAACCTCCTGGATGGGATATAAATGCCTGGAAAACATTCATGGATCACCTAAAGGGTAAGCTATTGGTCACAATTTACTATACGGTGTTACAGACAACCTCTCCAAAGAAATTGTTGACAATATAAGCGATAGTGCTTGGGGGTGCCGGCAATCTAACATTCTTAAGAGTTAAAAACTGTAACATAACAGTAAATATCCCCCTGAAAACAAAAGCAAGGCATTATTTCTGCTTCCTTTCTGCTAAAAGTAGTCCTGTTTACATGCACAAAATGTCTTCAATTGGGTTACAGTCCTGATCTGACCTGTACTGTTTATATGAGCCTGAAAAAGTTACAGTTGGATCAGTTCTGCTTTAGTCCCACCATGTCTTCCGCTAGATATAACTTCTGTTTGTTCAATAACCTTCACAGAGCAAAGCAAAGACTGCAATACGAGCCGTTATGTAAAGTGCATACGGCTGACGCAACTGGCATGCACAGTAAGGAAAATGTCTACCCGACATTCGGGGATATGTGTTTTCATGCACGCCGATCAGAACAACAATCAGCATAACACACCCCTTTTGTTTGGAATGAAATTTTGATCCGAAAAAGCGCGATCAGATCAGAATCTTCCGATCGGAGATGTTTACATGAAACATCTTTACTCCAATCTTTTAATACAAATTCTTGTGTCCATGCCTCTTTCTAGGGAAGCCAAAGCAAACAAAGACAGGATGGAAGAAAAGGTCCTGCCTTACATCCAGACTGTTTTCCATTTTCAGGTCAAGCCAATGAAGCAAGACGACTCTAAAGAACATTTTTCTTATAGAAAGAAAATATTCAGCACGTTGCAATACATTTTCACTATCCTTTCTTGAAATCCTCCTTTGTTCCTGATGGATGCAAGCCTGAATACATTCTAGAGGCATAGGCAACCATACACATTGAGCAATACTTTGAATTACACGTCATCTGATCAGCACTTGGAACTACTGTTCCTCAGCCAAGACTCTCCTTTGCAAGCCAGCCCCGCATGCTCCCTTTCACCCCCTTTTCTTTTATTTGTAATTTTCCCCACAAAGAAAGATGCTCTAAATCTAATCTCCTCCTACAATAAATGTATACATGCATCTTGTTATATCTCCTAGGCAGTAATTTTCTTGCACCATAGAATGAGTCATTTGTCTCCTCTGTATTTTTACTCTCTCAGCCAGTAGGGAAGGAGGAGCACGCTGCAGGAGCATTGCTTCTGAGATTAAAACCTGATGGAGGGTGTCTGAGTGATTGTATGTGTGATTGCGCGTGTATGTGTGTGTGTGTTTAGGTATATGCTGGCGTAAAAGAAAAGAAAGATAGAGAGAAGGGATTAAACCTCTTCCTTGGGGGTCTTTTTTCGATGTCAGGAAGGTGCTGGATAGGAGGAGCGAGAGTGCTGACAGGGCAGTCTCACTCTTGCATGATACAGACACACAAATACTTCGCGCACACACACAGAGGAAGCATATTCGTCTTTTGCATTATTTATGAAATGCTGCCATTATCTCTTGTTTTACACCTTGAATCGACTGAGTGCCAGGAAAAGAGATGAGTGTGTGTGTGCTCTCCCCACGAGTGTGTCTGTGTTTGTGTGTTCACTGGCAACATTAAGGTAGACTTAAAACAGCTAGAAGGAAAAAATATCAACTGTAAATTCCAATAGTGAGCATTATGGAGAAAAAACAAAAAAACTGTGAAGATGCAAAATATTAAAAAAAATAATTTTAATTTTGAATACAAAAGAAGTGTCCAGCAAGGACACTGTGTCTTTTGTCAACACTTGACAATGAAAACTAAATTACACTTGTCACTGTAGCTGTCACCACTGGGATTACTGTGATGTAAGTTTGGTTCAACACCAGCTTGCATGGTGGTGTGATGGTTAACACTGTCCCCTCACAGTCTGAGGGTTCCAAATCTCAGCTGAGGACTTTCTGTGTGGACTCGTTCTTTCCTATGTGGGTAATGTTCATTTTGACACAAAATTTTGATGTAGTTCATAATTCAGTAATATAAAATGTTATTGTCGACTAAATCTCCAGTAGTTTTAGTTCTAGACTAAATCTACTGTGGATTTAGTTCTAGACTAAATCCACAGTAGATTTAGTTGGCTATAATGTAAAGGGGTTAGGGTAATGCATTAATTTGAAGCTTCCCTTGAAGTTCTGAAGTCCTTATTTCAACCAAGGTGAAAAGATGTGCCTATTAACTTGTTATGGACAGCACTCAAGCGGTTCACTGTTGTCAAACAATGTCTTCTGTAACTGTGACCTGAATAAAGTGTGGAGATATAACAATTAAAGGTATGGTGGGAGATGTTTTCCAGGAGCATTTTTTACTATATCACCTAAAATCCCCTTCACACCCAAATTGCAGCCAATTTATTAAATGGTCTAACACAAAAATAAAATATTTTAGTCACCTGTGGAACGGACAGGACTGAAAAAACACCATCCAGTCATTTTAACCAGTCCATTGTAAAAGATTGGATGGTGCTATGTCTATCAAACTCTACTGGCATTTGTCCCTCCCCCCCTTGGAGCACTTATAAACGCATCGAAGCCAGAGCCAGAGCTCGGCTAGCTACATTAGCTATCATACTACATCAAAATACGGTACACACTTAAACTTAAGGGATCTTATGGCAGAGAAGGTGCCTATATCAAGTCAGAAAAAAAACTATTTTGGAGAAACTACTGCAATAAAAAAGTTGAAGGAGAGCGGAGCAAGAGCAGAGTGTGCATCGGTGGCGTCAACTGAAGCAACAGAAAGGGCTGCAAAGTGATGTCATAGTGGCCCTATTTCTACTTGATAGGCAAGATAATATTATGTCTTTATGACTTTTGGAGGAAACAATCATTGCTGCTTAGTGCTCGTGAATCCTCGGGAACGAGCATTGCACGTTCCTCTGGAGGCTTCGGGGGGAAATCTGAAGAAAGAAGTTTGGACTTTTGAACTGTGTATTTCAAAATGTAGCTGTTCAAACTGTTTTTCCAGGATCTCCTACCCTACCTTTAAGTTTTGTTTTTTTGCCCAGGTTACACCTACTACACTTTATAAATTAAACGTGTTAGTTATCGATTGCCATCAAAGTGGCAAGGGCACTCTTTGTGTGACAGTTCCTCACCCCTAGATCATAACAGATGGATGGATGGATGGATCCAACTGAGAACAGGTTTCATGTAAATTTTGCAGTTTTAAGACAATTTGACATTTTCAAAGACAGGTAGCCTTGAATACCAATAAAAGTTAAATGTATATTGAAATATTAATTAGATAGAAATTTTCATTTGAGCCTAATTATCTTTAATTAATAATACAGCCTACGAGTTCATCTTTGAGACCCTGTAGAGGAAAACAATTTTAATAGTCTACAGTCATGCTAATGGGTCTCTGAGGCCATAATTGGCACATAAATGCTTTGAACTAATTGCTAATAATGGTGATTATGTATGTTCCTGTTAAGTAGCTATGGTCCGATAATCATTCTTTGACAAACTCTGGGTAATAAACAGATACTTCATTCATATTCATTTCATTATAAGTAAAAATATGGGAAGATAAGTTACTAAAATCAGCTGAATTCACAGATCTGAAGGGGATCAAGACACATACAGTCGTGTGAAGTTCTGGCAATGCCTGCTTCTAGGGCCAAGGGTTTACTTTCTGTATCACTATAAAATATGTTATGTTTCCTCCCAACCATTTACACTAACACCATGATAATAATAAAAACACATAGATAGATAGATAAATGGACAGATCTGACGAGGCAAACTGGGATGAACCAGACTGACGGGCAGACAGATGTGACATGACATTGTACAACCAAGCATTACCTGTACCAGACTGTAAAGAAATTAATGAGGGACCTGATGTGCTCGAGTCTGAGATGTGAGATCAGAGAATAGGATGATGAAAGGAAGAGGATAAGACTGTGTTGGCAGTTTGTAATGTGTGTGTGTGTGTGTGTACACTTGGTGTTTTAACCACCTTTATCAGGACCAGTGGTCCTTACAGGAATCCAAACTTGCTGTTGCTGTCTGAAATCTGCTTTTATTCATTTATTTCTTTAATGATGACGATCAACCCTGGGCGGTTTAAAATATGTACAATCTGTTAGTGAAGGAGGAGGTGCGGACCACTGTTGTTTCACCGTTTGCGTAAGAAGACTGTGTGTTTATTTCTGTGACTTAAATGATGATTATATCATATTTTATGACCAATTAAAGCAGAAATCCAGGTAATTCCAAAGGTTTCACATACTTTTTCTTGCAACTGTGCTCGTTAATATCGTGTTCATACTAATAAACTGTAATAAACAAGCTGCCTCCCCAGGGTGAGTTCCTGCTATGGGCCAGCTCTTTACTCTTCCAGGTCTGAGGTTGCATCACTGCTGTTGGTGTCAGTCCAAACTACTAATCCAAAATCAAAATAAATAAACAAAATAAATAAAATAAGAATGAACTGGTTTGCCGAAACAACACCTCAGGCCTGACCGATCCCACCCTGGTGGCCTGCTGTGGGATGCTCTGGAGTAGGGCTTTGGCTTGTATCCTGGTCTCACCTTTGCTGATTTTAGGTGGAATAGATTATATTGTTTATTGTGCTCAATGTAGATGGTGACAGTAGGAACGGTGACATTGAAATTGATGATGGTGGTGATTATTATGAGTGATGATAACTTATTGCCAGTTGTGTGACTCGTCTATGACCCATCATATGTCACCTGTTTTGTATTTTGTTACTTTTGCCTTGTAAATATAAATAAAAAATGTGACAAAAGATGAGAGAGAAAGGAACAAAGAAACAGTGTTCTGCATTATAAAGAAACCCTGTGCTCCAAGTTTCAATACTCAATTCTGTACTCCATTAGAAAAAGGACAATTATGAGAACACAAGCTTAAAGCATAACAATGCAGGGCAAGGCATGAGACGGACTTAAAATGTTAAGTATGAGCCGGGCTTTAATAATTCAACATTGTATTGACAGGACTTGTCTCTCCTCAGCAGGGCAGCTAGCAAACTGAGAGAGAGGAGCGTGAATGTACAGGAAGCAACATCGCTAGAGGAACCGAAATCATGTTAAAAAATGCATGAAAAAAGACAGGAGGTGGATTTTAGGTGAAGCATAAACCTACTATTTTAATAGTTGGTTGTTATGCAATTGTTAAAAAGTGTGAGGAAAATAAGTTTTCTTACTTCGAACTGCTGCGTTTTTGACACTTTGTCTTGTCCCTTTTGCTTTGTGTCTGTTTTATGCATGGATTTATATTGCGCTTTTCAAGCCACCCTAAATAGTTTACATGGAATCCATTATTCTTCCACAGCTGCTCTGAGGCAGACTGATGGAAGCATGGCTGTCAATTTGTGCCAATTGCCTCCAACCGCCACCGAGCATTCATCCACTTGCAATGCCAACTCTGAATTCAAGGTAAAGTGGGTAAAGTGTCTTGCCCAAGGACACAACGGTTATCAGATGACCTGCTCAACCACCTGAGCCCAATGCTACAAATGCACCATCAAGTATAACATCTGGAAATTATTTGGTGTTTGATGAGGACAAAGAGAAATGGCCAAATGTCTCTGAAATCATTGATGTGCAGCAACAGCACACAAAAACAACTCAAGTCTTTGATGAGACCTCGCAGTAATTCTCAGAATGCAAATGCTGCTAGTGCAAACAATAATGAGAAAGCACACACAAGATAAAGAAACTATTGAATACTTTGTCCAACCACATTTTAGCCACAACTGCAGTATTTATAAATTTCCTAATTTATTGCTAAAAAATTCACAAACTCACTATTATGTGTCCATAAATGAGCCGGCTCTTATAATGTGTTCCAGTTGTCTTGTTGTTCTGAGTGTAGGAGGGCAGACAGCGTCAATACCAGGCAAACACTCCTGTATGGTGTTCCCTCTGCACTATCACAAAAAATGGACGTCTCCAAGATAGCCATTTTGTGAAAATCTACAAAAACTAGTGTAGTATGATGTAGTGTAAAAATCAGAGCCATTCCAGTTAAGACTGCTTTCTTTAGGACCCAGAGTAGGCAGAGAAGTGCTTATTGCTCACCTGGTTTGCACTTTCCCACCCTCTGTCAGTCCAGTTCATGTTTGGAGCAGATGCAACAGTTCTCCTCCAGTTTCAAACCGTGATCAGAACAGTAGAATTGTGATATGTTCACTTTAAAGTTCACCACAGATAACAGTGTGTTTGCTGTTTTTGCAAGTCATTGACATGCTTATCTTAATCATCTTTTAGCTCCAGTCATCAACATGCGTGGGCGATGATAGATGTCAAATGACATGCTGGGATGATCATTATGAAATTTCTGTGAAGCAATTGCACATGAATAAGGTAGGATGGTATTCGAACCGGTGAATTTATTTTTTTTATTTTTTTTTTTTATTTTGAATGTATCTTTTTTAAAACATGTTGTTTATTTTGACAGGACGGTGTTGATAACGAGTGTCGCTGTTTTTCTCCCTTTCTCTTTTCTCCTTTATCCCCTCTGTTAGTTTGCTGAAGAAATGGGTTTAGTGCAATGATTAGACTGCTCCAAGCATGCATGTATAGCTCAGGTGTACAGAGTTGAGGCTAAAGGACCTTTTGGTTGTGTTAATCATCTTGAGTCGATTTCTTTTTGTGTGTTGCAGTGAAATTGAGTGCTGTGATTTAGATTTCTGTGCATGAACGTTTGATATTGCGTTGTAGGTCCTGACATTCTAGTACCTTTAGCTCCAGTAATACCTGACTGTCCATTATCAGCTAATTGGAGCAAAACCTGGTTTTATAGCCTTCAAGTTTGTCTCAGTTTTTAATACTTGTCCATCCCCCTTTTCCCAATATTTTAAAATCTTTTTATATCCACCAGTACATTAATAGCCTCCAGGTTGTGCCTTTTAATGGGTTAATGTAAATATTAACATTATACTAGAAAATCACAAACCAATTGTAAAAATGTGCAACATGAGAACACCGGCAAATTTAGGCAATAACGGGTAATAAACCACACATATTTATGTGACATTTCACGAACAACTCCATTGAAATGTTATTATCGATAACAGCAACTCTGTGCTGTTTACACTAGAAATTAAATGGACACAAAACATATTAGAAAGAATTTAAATACAGACAACAATAGACAACAGGTGGTTCTAAGTGCAGCCATCTTTATATGGAATCTCTGAGTTCTCTGTTAGTTACAAGTTCATTCAGAAAACTGTTGTTACTTCATCATTTCTGGGAAAAATTTCTATGGAAAAAGACCTTGAAAGACAACTGGAATATACTATGAGAGTTGATTCTTTGTAATAAACAAGAGCCAACTCCCATCAGGGGGATCTAAATATTTATGTGGCCTAGCACACTATGCTGCCAGTCACATGTAAGGAAAGAGAAGATTATACCATTATCTGAAAAAATTCAAATTAGAGGTGCAACGGAAAAAAAGTGAAGAAGTGATGCTAAAGATTCATAATAAGTATTTTGGCTTTAATTCATTTAGATTTATTTCATTAATTTGTTCGTTGTGGTTCTGTGTTCAGTGATTCATTCAAAGGTTTCCTTAAAATATTAAATAATTAATCAAATGTAAAATAGAATTTTTTTATTTTATTTAAAAAGCTAAATGAAAAAATACAACACAGCAGCCAAACCCTCACTCTGCTGATGATGCTGAACAAGACAAGTTAAAACATTTTTTTATCAGTTTTCCATCCACTTTATAAGGAATGTCGGTTGTTGTAAGCCTTTTAGTTTATTGTGTCACAGATTATGTTAAAGGCTTAAATGTGTGTTAAAGCACAGCTAATGTTTATTATTAATCATTCATATCCTAACTTTCTCATATTATTCATAAGTTATTTATACATACACTACCAGTCACACTTTCACAAGATAGATAGATAGATAGATAGATAGATAGATAGATAGATAGATCATAAGCAGCAGCCATGTTGCAAAACAGCTCTCTTACATGTTGATATTAAAAGTGACTTTGTAACAAGAAAATCTGGATGAATTAAACTGTAAAGTGAGTTTGTTGAGGTGTTGCAGCTTTTATTACGATCAACATGCAGACAGCTTTCTCTGTTGGAATCACAGTAAATAGCGGTAGCGGTCAATTGATGGTCGTCAGGCACTTAAATGGTGTGGACGTCATCAGGACTGGCCAATCGGAGGAGTGCTGGAGCAGTAGACGACCGATCCTCTAAGAGTGATGACATGCGAGGGTGGGACGGAGCCAAGGAGAGGAAATGGATCTTCATGTGGCCAATCCTGGAGGAGCGATGACATGGAATGGTGGAGCAAAGCCATGATGAAGTTGAAGCTGGAAGAGTGACCAATCCTGGAGGAGCAATGGCACAGTCCAACTTTGCATAAAGCCCAGACAGGCTGGAGGACCTAGGGCTGTAACAATCAAGTTGTCTGATTTCTCTTTGTAATCCTCGTTTTCATGTTCAGTATTTTCGTTTCAGATGTAACTGAATCATTCTTCTCTACAACACCTTATTTAAATGATATTTTCTGTTGTGTCACTTGCATCTTCAGTTTTATTTGATATTTTCTACTTTTAAAAACAGAAATCTTCAATATATACATGCAACTCCTGTGTAAGTGTATAAAGATTGACTGTTAAATTGACTGCGATACAAGGGGGCGACCAGTTAAAATCTTGACTAGGGCACCAAATTGGTCAGGCACGGCCCTGAATTAAGGCTGGAGAAGATGAAATTTAAGAAAGGAAAATCAGATATCAGACATCTTATAGTTTTTGGCCTTACTTTACATGAACTATGTGATTCAATATTGAGAGGTTTACACAAAATTACGTTACCTTAAAATGTGTTGCTCCTGAATCGTATTGCTTCTCAAATATCTGGGAATTTCTGACAAATGTGTGCAAGAGAATTTTTATTATAAATTTGGATAGTTCAGTTAGAACTGGACCGACTGGTAGACTGACTAATATGACCATCTGTGCAGCCAGCGTCCAGCCTCATCTTTATGGTCTATTACCTTAAGCAAGGTCACAGAGACAATGAGTTTGCAAATCATGAAGCGTTAAATAAAATCCAATAAGAACGCAAAGACAAGTACAAGGACATGATCTCCTAGATTTTTTTTTTCTTAAGCCATGGTCGGCCATGTGTGAAATATTGTGATGAGATATATCCATGACCTCTTTAGATAAAACAAACACTCACTTTCATGCCCTAGTCTGTAACCTCACACACACACACACACACACACCCAGACACTCTGAAGGAAACACAGTTCAGACAATAAGAAGATTACGATGGCTCATTTTCAATCTTAACTCAAGGGAAAGATTACTGAAGCCCCTCAGCAAATTAGCTCAAATGAATGGTTCATTATCGGTGCGAAACATTGCGGCAGAAGGATGTGATCGTTCCGATCGTTCTCGGCTGTAATCAGATAGATGAGCTCGGATAACACTTCTCACCGCAGTGACACCGAGCACAATCAGAAGTCTGAATTTGGGTTGAACTTTCCTGCTTCAGTCCGGGATATTTAATTTTAATCATTTGTTATTTTTTTCTTCAAATAAAAAAACATTAATTTTTCCATCAGTGTGGCTGTCAAGTGCGTTCATCCGCTTCTTCCCGTCTCCACATCTCCTGTTCGCCAAGCCTCGTCTCTCTCGGGTGTTTATTTCCAACACAAAGATGCTGCTCTAATGATGCCGCAGGGTTGTCAATATAATCAGAGTGATCCTCTGCATCTGCAGGAGCTGTCAGAAAACAAAGGCCTACAAGTTCCACGTAAAGCGCCTTCAACATGAACTGGCACCCACAGCGAAGCTCCTTTCTCCACTGCTTTATGGGGACAAACACTCAAACAAAAGCTCTGTCAACACACCCTGACATCGTCTTTGGTTGGATCCCTTTGTGTTGTCGAATGTTTACGTCTGCTAACACAGAAAAAGCCTTTCCGAAGCCGCTTCTAATGATCACGGATAATGACAGATTTGGATGCTCGGTGAGAAATGGCTCAGGACGATCAACGGTCCTTGTAGTAAAAATAGATACCTTATCCTTGAAGCTATTTTAAGTTTTTTCCCCTCTGAATAATTAAAGAACTGAGTTTGAGTTTGACAGTGTGCACACATGCATGCATGTGTGTGTGTGTGTGTGTGTGTGTGTGTGTGTGTGTGTGTGTGTGTGTGTGTGTGTGTGTGTGTGT
>JBBBVU010000018.1:5979488-5993548 GCA_037177055.1 Atherinosoma microstoma
ACACAGGCTTTCCATTGCAGTGGCAGGCAGGATCAAGAGCTGATTGGCATCACCTGTGTGATTACTCCTCACCTGCACATCATCAGTTTTCAGTATAAAAGAAACTGCCAGTCTACATTCAGTGCCAGGTCTTCTACTCACTTGCCGTGATCCAAGAGTTGGTTCCAGCCTTCACCTATCCTTGGCTCTGGAGTTCCTTTGTTTTTGAATCCTGTAAATAAACTCCTTTTGAAGTGCAAGTCTGGCTATTGGGTCTACTTGGATAACTGGTGACAATCCATAACAAATATTGTAGCATTTTTAGATCACATTGTAGATTGGTTTGACCTGTCTCTTGTAACACACAGTTTACAAATCTGAGGGCAAGGACTGCCAGATACAAGACATGGATATCCCATCTGCAAGCACGTATGGCAAATCCATGTGAATGAATTCATGAATTACAAATTTTGGACGTGAGAGCAACTGAACAGATTTACATATGGCTGTTTTCATCTCTGCTGACTGTGAGTGAACTCTAAAGATGGTGGCCTTTATGCTCATTCTGAAAAGTCAAACAATCAGAGCTAGTGTCAAACTCACACAATACAGTGACTACTCTAAACACACACACACATAGGAAAGTATGGCATACCGTCTCTGCAGCTTCACACACTGCTGCTACGATACTGGCTGATCAAGCCCACGGTGAGGGATTGCTGTCTTCAATAAAAGCTGTTTTTGAAAAAACCTACATAAGAAAGCTTGTAGCGATGCAGATAATCACCTGAATATGTAAGTGGAATGATAGGTGCTGGAATAAATTAATTGCAGGCCTTGTATCCTATTTCAACTATACGAGGCTTTGAAGTGATTTTAGTTTTGTACAGTGTCTGGGACACCATAATTAGGAACATCAACCTCAGGCCATGAAGGCAACACATTAAGTTTCAACTCCACCAGCCTTCTCACAACTACCCAGATAGCAAAAAATATTTGGCTCTAACATGGCCCACTTCTGCAGTTTGGTTTGGCCTATATTTGGCTCTGACTTACAGCGTTGACTCCACGTGAGAGTGGCAACCAAAACTCAGCTACATGACTACCAGACCAGATGTGGCCCACAAGGAACCTGCCGTCGTTTCTGTCCAGGCCAGCGTCTTGTGTTTTGGACCACTTCTGGTCCACTTGCCAGTGCCGTAACTGAGCCAGAAGTGTCAAAAGTAGCTCAGATTAGGCCCAAACGTATCTGTTATCTGGGTAGATCCCATGCCAAATCATCCTTATGAGAGGGACATTCCTGAAACTGCTCAAGATCAAACTGCACAATGCCAAAAATTAACCAAAACATCTATTGACAGTAGCAAAATTCCATGGAACGCAAATCACTTATCAACTTGTTAAGGACTATGATTTTTGTCTGTCTCATTTTTGTCCTTAGTTCCCGCTTTCCTGTGGGCGAGGTGGCTGGCAGTGATCCTGATTCCTCATTGTTCTTACCTGTAGCTGATTTCCTGTGGGCTGCTTTAAAACTCCAGTCTCCTCTCTTCTCATTGCCAATTTGTTTGTTCGTCCATGCAGTGCAGGTCAATGTTTCATTCATGACAATTGTTTCCAAAATCTCGCGTTTAGCAATGTCTATAAAATTAAAGAAACACTCTATCTGAAAATAAGAAACCATACAAAATCAAATAAAAGTCAACCCAGCAGAATTAAGGATGAGGGGTTAAAACAGAGAAACAATACTAGGGGGGGAAATATACTAAGCTAATTGCTTCCTAAAACAAAAGCCCAGCATTCCGTTGCAGAGGCTTTACCAATGTTAGTTGAAATGGTGGAAGTTAATTCAAGGATTTACTCAAACACAAGATTTTTTACAATCCATGAAACTCTAAACCAGGTGACCACATTAGCAAATTCATTAGAAGACCAAACTACTCTGATGGCAAGCTATTCAAAACAGAGTTGTGGGAGGGCATCTGTGTCCATGAGATCAGAATCAAGATTACTTGACAGATAGCATGGGCATATAAAAGATTTAAGTTAGAATCCAACATTACTGGACGACGTGCAAATGCAATATTGTTTAGAAGGGTCATCAGCTTTCATCAGTACCCATTTCAGTAATATTTTGCCAGCATATGTCTTTATTTTGTCTTTTTGTTCAATCAGAATTTTAAAAAACCTGTTGCACAGCGGGTGGACAAACTCCATGTATTCTTGTTCTTGTAACCTCAACAAGTGGAGGAATTTAGTACTCTCAAAAAATAACTTTTTAAAAAACATGGAAAGGATTTCTAATAACTTTGTCACAACAATTGTTTCAAGTGAATGCTTTGGTTTGACTGGCATATTGGATTCAGCTTATTTACTGAAGTTGGGTCGGATTTAATTCAGTTGAGTTGATTGAACTACTTATATATTTGTACACGCAACACTTAAGTTGATCTCACCCAAGAGTTTTTTTAATTGGATCAGTTTCATGTGGTCTAATACGGATCATATACTGATATCTGCGCTAGTGTGAAATTAGTTCAACCAACATAATTAAACTGAGTCAGACTCTGGTTTTTTTTTTTTTTTTTTTTTTTTTTTTTAAATGTTCATTCAATAAGTAATTTTTTTTTTAATGGAGATTCCAAATTAGCCTCCATGAATTTCATTGTAGACTATATGTGAGGTGCTTTGCAGACATCCATGTACTTTTTGGATTTGTGGGGACCATACCGACACTAAATCATGAGTGTATTAATTGCAGCTCTCAAAATGCTGGATTTTATTAACTAAAACCTCATTCAGAGTGTAACTCTGTGTTTCAATTGCTAATAATGCCATGCTAAGGGTTCAACTGGTTTTGACCTCATGTAAAATTCATATGTCGACCTTTTTATATCACAATATCCCTGCACTGAATCATATCAAAACTTACCCTGAAGCACTGCATGAAGACAACTGAGCTGACCATTTGAGCATAAACATACAGTACTTTGCGGTCCCTAATGTCCAAGTTCCTGCTTCCGTTGCAAAATCGCGTTGGCAGCTTGCATTTGTCTCCCTAAATTGCTTTACATTTTTCCACAGTAATTTGATGTTCTATTCAGAGATAACTGAGCCTTTTTCTGATAACAATGATATATGAGGAATCATAAAGAAGACCACAGGTACAGAAATGCAGAGGCAATTCACCTTCTGAAACTGATTAAGCAGCCATCCTGGAGCATGTTCAAGGCTTTCAGCCTTCTATTTACATGCAGATAAAATATGAAAAGGTATCCATCTCCTTTTTTTTTAACAAGCAATAAAACCATAATCTCCCTTCACCTCTGTTAAAACTCAATCTAAGATACCTTCCATCACTTCTATGGCTGCTGTAATGTCAAGCAAATATCCTGACAAGGGTGTTAGTGCCTGAATGAGAGGATACTGGAGTCTTCTCTAGCTACTCGGAGGCATCTCCTATATTGTGCACCAAGCAAGAACTGGGTTATGGCTTGCGGATTTAGCATTTCTCATTTTCCAGAGCAAGAAAAACGCTCACTTTTGATCGGCCAAATTCTTCCTTACAGTGTTGAGGGATAAGCCGCTGGTGAAGACCAGTAATAGGCTTTTCATTGCACAATGTTAACAGGGCTGGGAATATACGAGGGATTGTGGGCTGCTGTTCGCCTCCACCTCTAACACTTGCTAAAGATATGCATTCATTTACTGCACAGAGAAGGTGTTGATTGAAAAACCCCTGGTAATTAGCGTGCCTGCGCCTTTTATTATTATTCTTTGATCAAGGGTATCCAGAGCTCTAGTGAAAAGAGGAATACTGAAGCCTCTTGTGATTTAGGTTGAATGACTAAGGACACTGCTTTCTTTTTCCCTCTCTCAAAAGCAGAGGAAAGATTCCTGTGAATTTTCCTCATTACCTGAATCTTCTCCTGCTTGTGCAATTAAACCTTTGTTTAGGTGTCATTAGTTGACAATTCTTGTTGCAATGTTTCCGTCCCACCCCGTCGTCAACTTTCTCTCACTTTTATTGCATTGCAAAGTTTTCTCAGCCTTTCATTTCCTCCTCAACTTATTTTTTTTTCTTTTCCTGCAATCAAATTGCAACTCCCTCTAACCTAACCCTTCACATACAAACTTCTTACCTTTTCTAATATCTCCCTTTACCCTACCCTTTAGTTCAAGAATATCCTCTATATCTACTCTCGTACCACTGCACCAGAGCAAAATTGCTCCTCCAGTCATTCCAAATAACTTCCTCCTCCTTGCAGACAATCCCATCCCCCTGTTCCCCTTCATTTTTCTATCAAGTCACTTTCCACATATCTCTGTATCAGGATTCCTCCCTCCCCCCCGTGTATTTGCCTGCCTCTCCTCTTTTACCCCTTCTTCCTCCACGCCTTTACCTTTTTATTTTCCCCAACTGCCCCCTCCCGCCCTGTGCGACACTGCCCACCATTTTAACTATTTCTCCATCCCAATTACCAGGTAACCTCCTGCCGCGCACAGACCCTTACATCCTTGCCTTGTTCTTTCCCTGACCTGAGGACGCTTGAGCCGCTACCCCTTCCTTTCCCATCCATCCTTTTTATTAAGCGTCAGCCTCGCGGCAGCCAAGGGTACCTGATGTTTGATAGCTTGTTAGCTCGCGTCCGAAGGAGATTCTAATTAATTCTGGCATGTCAGAGGGGGAAGTTATCTTGTATTTGTCTCTATAACCAGCCCCCACAACCCTCACTGGCATCTTTTCCCATAGGTACATTGCAAGAGTGGAAAAAAAAAAACCTTGATGTTAATCTGGAAAAGATGAAGTTAGTTAGTATAGCAACCTGGTCAATTGGAGCTGACAGCCAGAACTTTGACCTTGCAGTTTAGACGAAGATTGGACAGACTCAAGGATGTCTCTTCTCCTTACGCAACAGCGTTAAATTATTTACGATAATAGGGATGGACAACGGGAAGAAATTACTGCCATAGATGGATGATGAAAAATTAGATGTTAGATGAAAACTGGGACATGAATCCAAGAAGCTATCTTCTTTTTTATATATACATATCTAGGGAATCCCTGTCAAACTATGTAAGGTGTCTAAGACGTTCAACAACTTTTCTTCCTGCAGTAAACAAGACTGGAAATTAAGTTAGAGGCTTAAATTGAGAGGAGCAAAAACATATTCCCATCAATGTACTTGATATTATTAAACATTACATTTCACTTGGATAAAACCATTTTCTCCATCCTTTTACTTCTACTGCCGGCATCTTTGAAGATTTATTCATTATTGTTTCATTCCTGGCTGATTCCTTCGTTGGTGTGGGGCAGAGACTCACAAGCCCCGTGGGTAATATGTGTGCTAAACTAATTAGCGCCAGCCATGCTGTGAGGAAACACAGGGGCTTTTCAGTCACTGATGGAAAAAGAAAATGATGAGACATCTCAGAAAAGGCATAGCCACCCTTCTTAAAGAGTGAGAGGAAGTAGATCTTTTAAAATCTTAACCTTAGATGCTCTTGAGCTACAGAAATGTTCCTCGCTGTTGGCTTCGCTTTCCCCTCCCAGACTTCCAGCCACTGCATTACATAACGACGACAATAAAAAGAGGTCAACTTTCATATTCTCTGTCATCCTTGTTGGGTCCTTATCATGAGGGAAGGCTTCAAACTTTTAATGACTTGTAATTTTTTGTAGTTTGCTAGCTGTGCCTCTGATATGCAGTGTCAATTATTGATGTAAATAAATGATTGCAGCTTGGATCTGAACTGATTTTCTGATGGTACACAAGCTCATGAATGATATTTTTCTTTGGATGGGATACAAATTCTCTAAACTGGTCGCAGCAACTCTTGTTGAATGAAGATTATCAACATCAACTGTGTGCATTACTTGAAAAAGAAATCAGTTTTCTTTACAAATGGGCGAAAGGAAGTAATTTCATTACATCTTACGTTGTTCTTACAGTTTCAACAAAGGTCCTATAATTAGTGAACACAACATTATCTTAATCTAAAACATCGGAAAAGAAAAAAGAATTTTATAAGTATCAAAATATCAGAGTTTGAGATACTTGCATACATTCCTCATTAACTACATCTATATGTACTATACAAAGAATTAATGTGTGGCACATGCAGTAAGATGCAATGTGAAGCTATGCAATATTTGTGTGTTTTTATTACATTTTCTGAAGTAAATATACAACTTTTTTACTCCTTTACATTCAAAATTACTAGTTACCTTATTTGTCCTGACATTGCCATGGCTACACTCCACTCTAGCCAATGGCAGGACTTGTTCATATATATCATTTCAGCAATATGTTGGTATTCCATGTAGGAGTTTTTCCTTCCACGTTTGTTTACCTACTTATAATTAAAAACATGAGCAGCCCGTAAAGTGTGCCATTGAACAGGCCATCCAAATATATTCAGCAACCTTTGAACTTATTGATTTGTAATTCTTCACTATCAAAAATGTTCAGAAAAAAAAACACTTGAGTGTTATTCAGTAGTAAAGAATTTCAACCCTTCTCTTTCTCTCCTGCTCTCTCGCTTTTTCTCATGCACACATGCACACACATTGCATTGATCCATATTCTCTTAAAATCCTCCCTATGCTGAAGAGAAACTTTTTCAACTTAACATGTCCATAAGGTAACAACCAAACAATAACAGACTGTTTTACTCACTGAGAGCCACATTCAGTTTTCCCCACATTGTAGGCAACAACCACTTTGTACCACTTGATTTTTACACTTCATTTCTGGCCACACACACAGTCAGAGCTCCTCAACTCATGAATTTGAACCAATGCAGCTGAGTTTGCCTTTAACTTATTTTAAAGACTGACATTATTCCAGCTATTTCTCTGAGAGACACTGTGGGCATGAGATGGCGTGTTTTCTCTCTGTCCCTTCCTTGTTTGCAACTTGTTCTACTGGGAAAAAGCCTCAAATATTGTCGCCAGCACCCATTCGCAAACTGTGAATGACACAAACTCCATGCTGTGTCAGCTATTTTCTCAGGAAAACACACAGCGTCTGTGGTACATGGGTCAAAAAACTACAGGGAAGCAGGTTCTTCCTGTGATGGGGGTTGTATTCCGGTGCTCGGCAGAAGAAACTGAGTTTTAGATAGAGCTGATTTGCATATTCATAGATTTCCACTCACTGAAGAGTCAAACTCTAAGCATGGCAAAAAAAGAGAATTATACACTTTTAGAAAACAAATCTGGTGTTAGGAAAATTATGAACATATACTAAATCCATACACAAACATGAGCAACAGGAACATGTTTTACACTGTTGCAAAAAACATTTTGTGAATTATTTAACTTTTTCTAAAAGAAAACCCAGCTTGCCATAAAACTTTTTAACAAACTTCAAGGTTATTGTCAGCAATTAAGCCCCTTGTATAAAGTAATATATAAGAGAACATTAACGTAACTTCAACGACATTAAAAAATAAACATGAACTCTTCTGTTAAATCAACTCAAAATCAGAGTTTGCCAACTTAAAATAGTCTATTTAAACTTCACATTTAAACCAATATAGGATACATTTGTGGTTTTACAATATGCATAATATGAAAAACTTGCATTCAAAAAGTATAAGAAAATATCCAGAGAGTGGCAGCTGTCTGACAGAGAAGAGTGGGCAGACTGGAAATGATAGACAGGAGACAATAATTCAAAATACTACAACCAAGGAATGCAGAATATCATCTCTGAACACACAACACGTCCAACCTTGAAGCAGATGGGCTACAGCAGCAGAAGAACACACCGGGTGCCACTCCTGTCAGCTAAGAACAGGAAACGGAGGCTACAATTCACACACTCACCAACTCTCTATTTCAGCTGCAACATTCAGATGGTAGCTTCAGAATTTGGTGGAAACAACTTGAAAGCATGGATCCATCCTGCCTTGTATCAACAGTTCAGGTGGTGTAATTGTTGTAGGATACCAACGTGGCATGGTTTAACCACCACAGTCTACCTGAGTTTTGTTTGACCATGTCCATCCCTTTAAGACCACAGTGTAGCATCTTCTGATGGCTACTTTAAGCAGGATAATGCACCATGTCACAAACACAAATCATTTCAAACTGGTTTCTTGTTCAGTTGGAGACCAATGTACTCAAATGGTCTCCAGTCACCAGAACTCAGTCCAACAAAGCACTTTTGGGATGTGGTGGAACAGGAGATTCTCATCATGGATGTGAATATATGCCACAACGAATGAACCCTTTAAAGCCTGACCCAAGAAAAAATGGGGAGAAAAGTCTGATTGTTTTAAAATTTCAATTCACTAAACTTTATTAGTCCCCAAAGGGAGAAAAATAACAGGGTGCATGTTTGAATGTATGTGTGCTTTTATCTGCACATGGAAGGGTTAAACTGCTTTTTCTAGTAATTTACATGCATCGTGTCGCTGCTGTCTGTGATCACATTTGGATTTTCTGAAAATCCAACGCTGGAAGATAAACAGAACTTAACCTTGTGCATTTCTGGAGGAGGGTTAGAGCATTTACCTCCATTATACAGCAGCAGGTACATTATCAAGATCTCTCTCAAGCCCATTCTGTTCCCCTCATTAGTGGCATTAATAAGTAATTCAGCTTTCTAACTTCCATTTTCCCTTTCGCTTTGTTCTAACACTGTACACGCCTTGCCTGTAAATCTTCACCCTTTTCCAGCCCGCTAATTGCTTTCCCTTCTACATAATTCCCCACAGCTCCCAATATTGCCGGACACATTGTCACTGGTGGATATGTATGACACACGGTTGGTGAGAAGTTAAATGGGGAGGCTAAATGATGCTTCGTGGCCTGGGTGATGATTCGGATGATAATGACCGCAATGATAAAGGACGCTTCTCCAGTCTAATAGCGTTTGATTTCCCTGTTGGCCAGCGAGGAGAGAGATAGGAGGTATCAGGGTTGCTCATCCAGTGAGAATGACCTTTAATTTCACAACAAGGCCCTACAGAAAGCATGCACATCTCTCTCTAACCCTCATTAGATCCCAGAGCTGGAAACAGAAGTGAAACTTTACTTGGCTGCAAGCCGGAGAAGTTTACAAGGTCAATCGCCATCATCGAGTGTATGAATTTCAGATGATCTCTGACTCTTTTGAAAACGTTATCTCTGTGGAATAGCTGAGTAGAAACATATAAACTCAGTAAGAACTTGGTCTGAAATCAATACATGGCCTATATGTCAGCCTGACGGGAAATAAATCTTAACTATAATAGTTTATGAAAGTCAGAACTTAAAACACCCACTCAGTTTTCCTCGATGTGTGTCTGCCTTGTGAAACAATCCAACTCCAAGTCACATTTCATCAAAGATTAGCACACAGCTCCTTGCCTCACAGAGGTGGCATAAGGCTAATATTTTCTCTCTGAAATCATTTCAGGTGAGACTTGAACCAGCGCCGACAAGGTATGTCAGTGAACAGGAGGAAAATATCATTTCTCCACAGTTTATTTAATTACACAGCAACCTTGGCACAAAAATAAATCCTCATCCCCTTATTTTCTCAGGGGAAAATTTATCATTTCAGAAAGCTGCTCCGGGAATCTGATTCTTGTGAGGTGCCAGTGGAGGCTATATGTAGGTTTACTTTGCTCCACGGCACTGGAGCAGAGAATGAGGGCATAAAGCTTGTCCCCATCCTCCATTCCTTCCTCGCCCGTCTTGACAAAACCCAATAACCACCCAGTGTTCCAGCAATAGGTTTCCAAAAGAAGGAGGGATGGGAAGGGGGGACGTGAGAATAATAATGCTCAAGTGCCAAGGAGGGAATCTGTTTTTATCAAGCCAACACTCCAGAGGACGGCCTCGACAACATTCCCCATGGCGTGCGTATGTCAACTCAATGGCGATGAAAAATACAATTTTTTATCTGCCTCCCACAGCTGCCCCTCGCGACCCTCGCTGGAGCTGAGAAACACCAAAAATACTCACTGATAAGAGGGGCCCATAAGGCCAGAATGAATTCTAATCACTTAAGAACATGTGTTGTGGTGATACTGTCATGTTCCCTCAGCAGAGGTAGTTAGAATAACAGCACAATCACAGGAGGACTCCGCAGGGATGCCTATATAAATATGACATTGTTGTTTATGCATGAGCTCCTTTTGGCAGGGAAGTGAATATCTGGTGCTCCTGTTTCAACAATACACGGAGCTTTGCCAGATATATTTGGATGCAAGCTTTCTGTCTTGGTTAGGCTGTCAATTACCTGATTGCATCAGTCTCCTGGTTGCCTCTTTGGTTTCTCTCTTCTAAAACAATTGAACTGATTCTCAAAAACACCCCATGTTTGATTGCAAAATATTAAAGGTTTAGGATCTGCGGTCAAACTGCAGCATCGCTGTAGTCCTCTACTCTCTTCTCCTTTTCTGTAATTAACCAACACAACACAATCTTTCTTATTAATTCTCTGGCTTCTTGTACAGGAAATATGGAAATGAAACCACACACGAGCTCAGAACGTCTCAATTCAATTAGCCCTCTCAAGACATCATCTGCTTCTGTTCGTTTAAGGCGGTCAGATCAGCGCTGGAATGCTGACAGAGGAATCGGCGCCCGACAACTCTGACATGATGCTCGACTCCTCCAAGGCCCCATCAGTCACCCTAGCGACAGGGAGCAGATAGAAATAGGAAGCAGAGGGGAATGACAGACATGCTTGTTGGGTAATCTGACACTGTTTGACTGGGCTGCCGTCTCTTCCTCCTGCTCATGTTCGGCTGGTACACACAGCTGTATCAGCCCATACCTGCACGGGATGCTTGCAATCATTGCTTGAAAATGCCGTAATTACAATCTCATATGGATCTATTTGTCTCGCCATTAGTGGGGACTCTCAAAAGGCATGGCAAGAAAAAGAGGAGTGCATAATGAGAGCAGAGACCATTAAGAAACTTGAGGCTCCGAATGAGATAAATTATACACAGCCTGCAAGACATGTTTAAATTCTGTTTGCTGCCCGCTCAATGCAGCCAACACACTTAGGCCTGTAATGCATGGTTAATGGGAGGACTGGGAATATCTTGAGAGAAAATAAGGCATTTGAAAATAGGCGTTTCAAAACACATATGCTTTTACTGAAGAGAGGATCAGGGGCTCGGGGTTCATTTATCATGTGAAATACATGTCAATTACGCAGCACGCAGAGGATCGGTGGATGGTTCGGTCAATGTGAAGCGCACAATATTGTCCAGAGACGAAGAAGCAAATGAAGAAAAATGAGGTTCTGATGTCAAATATCATCAAGTGCTTTATCGCTGGACAAAGGTTTTTGGGGGGGGAAGCGCACCCGTTGAGGATGGTACAGTATTGGCTGCACCTCGGTGTGTCCAAGTCCAATTCAATATCTCATTACTTTTGGTGTGAATAGGTTGAATGGAGACGATGGTCGGTGTGTCTTGACGATACGCCAGGGTACATACAGTTAAAGGCCAGCGCTTCTTTCTGATATTAAGTATTGATTGGGCAAGATTGATCTAAACAGCGGCCATATTAAAGGAGCACTGAGACAGAACCAGTCAAGCTAACAGTGTCGGGAAAAAAAGAAGAACATCGAGGATAAAACCGGGGGGAAAAATTAAGAACAGCAGATACCTGTGAATGTGCCTGAGGCTGTGAAGGTGGGAATTAAATGGGCAGAAGAAAGTGAAAAATGGAAGGAGAGCGTGAGGCAAGTCGAGGGATGCTTCAGGCTTGAGAAGGTGACACTAATTGGGGTGCTGGTGGTGTAGGCTAGAAATGGATTCCCATATTTTTGCAGAGCTGGATTGTGGAAGCTTTCACAGGGTTGTGGCAGATGTCAGGAATGTTTGTTTCTGTGTCAGATTTCCACCATTCTCACAGCTCTCTCCATGTTAACAAGAAATACAAAATGGAAACAGGGGTGGTAAGGATACAGAACAAAGAGTTTAGACTTTTTTATGCTTAGTTCTTAGCATTCACACATTTAGCCTTATTCCATTAGCCAAGGTTTACTACTGTTTTGGATCAGTGCAAACAACTGAGGGGTTAAGGTTGTCCTAACCAGGAAAATGAGGATTCTGGTCTCAGAGAAATCTATAAGTGACTCTAAAACACACAGTTCAGTTAACATCACCTGCAATCAATATTAATCTTTCCCTAACTTTGAAGCTGCACGAATCCATACTTTATATTGAACTATGTATCAAGTTACAACATTCATTGTGAAAGGGGTCATTTGTAGTGGCAGCAAAAGGAACTTGATTTCAAGTAATTCAATAGCCACTCTCTTTATCATTTCAGTATACTTTCCCATCTGCTTCTGAGACAGAAAACATACTGCGTGCTACCTGTCAAGCATCAAATAAAGGACTAACTAACAAGGCTGTACTGTATTTTGTTATGCTGTGTCATTACGTTAGGTCAAACGTATTTGACTAATATAAAATCTTGCAGACAGGTGCAACACTTGAGCAATTATTAATCCTTTGAGCCCTGTGGATATTTTTCAGGTTGAAAAGTTTAGCTTTACATGGCCAGAGGTGGCTGAACATTCATGACCTGAAGCATCAAAATTTAACTGAGATACCTGAAAACACACTTTTGGAAGGATTAAAACTGAAAGTGACTGGATGAAACGGATGAATGGGACTGTGGCTGGGTCACTGATAGAGAGAGAGAACATTAGAGTTATGTAGGAATGCTGGGATGGATTTTTACAAGTAAGGGTGGGCTGGCTAGAGGTTGGATTAAAATGAGCATCCCAACCCTGATGCCAGTTTCTGAAATATTCTTTCTTCAGGCAGTGGAAATGAGCTGTATGATTACACTTGGTTGCAGGTGTGCACAGCTCAGGGTTTCCTCCAGGTTTTTTTTTTTCAACTGTGGGGGGGACTTGAGCAAAATATTCATTAAACTTATCCTTGCTAAGCTACCTTTCTCTCACTTTCCCTTTACTGTCCTCTGTAGCCTCTTTGCTGCCGCCACTCTCGAATGAACCGCAGTACAACCGGACAGGAAGTTGAGACACCAGTGTTTGTTTTTCAAATTAAATTATTTCTGAATACAATTTCACACTTTTCTTATGGTCCCTAAATGTAACTATAGACTTTATATCTATATGGATCCATTTATACAATATAATTTATATTTGTAACATCTAAAAAAAAAAGGTCATAATTTTGAATGCATGGCGGCTTTTATTTTTCCGTGGCGGTGCGCCTCGATCATTTACATGTAGCGGAAACCCTGCAACTATTATGGCCTGCAGGTGTGCATTTGTTCCTGTTATAGTTTGCACATAGATGGTGGGTTTCAGTAGACCTGCATCTTCAGAGAAAGATATGCCATGCATGCACTCAAGAAAAAAAAAAAGTCTGGGTATGCAGGGTATACACATACAGCCTCAAATGCTTTCTGATGTCAGTATTAACGTCATGTGAACTTTTTAAGAATCCACAAACTATAACAGCCCTAGAAGAAGTCTACAGCTATAGCTGTAGAAGTCTACAGCTATAGCTGTAGACTTCTTCTGTAGGCTTCTTCTATATATAAGAAGGTCACAATCTATTGTATATGAGGTTAGTGCTTTATGTATCCAAGGACTTCACTTGTCATAATTTGAAAAAGGACCAAATGATGACATGGTTCCTACTTTATCTGGCTTGAAACTAATTGGAAGCTTGCTGGTTCTTCTAAAATGTGTGGTTTAATACAAACATCTCTTAGAAAAGGATTTGGGAGGCTGTGGTTGTTGCTTCAGCCAAAGTTTATTGTGTGCAGACCAAGGGGCAATCTCCGGCTTAGAAACGTGAAGCCTATGGGGAAGTGCCAAAAATTGCAGTTCCCCCCTCCTCCACTATCTGTTTAGATGTTATTTAATCTTAAAATTCTTCATAATTAGGGGCGTGTTCTTTTGATTGACAGGTGGCAAATATCCGGCAAAACGAGGCACAGAGTAGCACAACCTCGGTTTTTAACCGGCTACCAGCGCGCCTTAGCTTTAGCCCACCCATCTCCGTTAGCTGGTTAGCTCCCGTTAGCTCCGGGTTAGCTTTGTTAGCTCGTAGCTCAGAGTTTGAAGGGTGTCAAT
>JBBBVU010000018.1:5999527-6009817 GCA_037177055.1 Atherinosoma microstoma
CCCCGAGCCAATCACAAGCAGGTTTAGTCATGGCCCGTCATCACTCGGCACCTCTCGGCCGAATTTTCTAAGCGCACGGTGCGGTAATTGGATCACTTACGGTATTGTCCTAATAAGGTGTAGATCCTGTTTCCTTATCAAACCTCCCACAATCTTCTATGTGTCAGCAAATAGTGAGTCACGTCTCCTGTTTACAATATATCAGATTCAGCAACACTGTCTCCAGCATCTTTTATTGATAGGTGGCAAGTGGAATGCTTTCATGTTGCAAACCTCCGTGCCACTGCTGCAGCCTCCTCTGTTGTCAGTGTAGTGGCGCCTGTCTGTTCACCAGGAGAGAGATGGATCGATTGAGACAGAGAGAACAATGTGCAGGAAAAAGAGGGAGCGAATACGAAAAGAGATGCATGGACAGACAGGTCTGAAGTGGCAGCAGTCGGCCCTGATGGAGACTGATGGGACGATGAGGAGATAAGAGCTGAGAAGGTGGAGGAGAGGTTGCATTCGCATGGCTGCAGAGCTGGCAAGACAGATGGAGAGAGGGGCAAGAGGAAAGTGAATCAGGGCTCGACAGAAACGATGAGCACCGAACATGCCTCAGTAACAAAATGGAGGCAGGGGAAGAGAAAAAGCAGAGAGAGAGAGAGGTTGCAGCAAAAAGAGAGATTTATGGAAAGAGGAAATTAGAGGAAGAAAGGAGGGGGTGAATATGTAATGAAGGAGAGTGACTGTGCCTGCGTTTGTGGTGCGAGGGGATAGAAACAGGAGATGGGTTAGGTTCCCCTGTGCTTCCACAAGCACTTTGCAGAGCCACCACAGCCACTTAAGTCTGTAGGAGCTTAGAGCCACTCAGCGCTCGGCTGTCCGCTTCATCGTGTCCACAACAATTATCATCCAGCCTTCAATCACTCCTGCAATAATACAGACAAGGCACACAAGAGCAAAGACAAGAAGCACAACTGAAAGCAGCAGCAGGGAGAATAAACACCTCTCATTTAGAGACACATCACAGTTTATCATTACAGGAATCCAAACTGAGTTTTGTGAAAGGAATCAGGATGTGGGGAGTGAGGGTGAGAGGATGAATGCTTGGTGTCAGTTGGATGTTCTGAAATATCGGCGCATAAAAACCCGAGGATATGTCAACGCTGCCGTCACTCCCTCACTGAAGAAACAGGGACTCATTTTCAGTTGGTGAATCTGCATCGTGACTCATTTAATATCATTATTTCTTATCACAGATCATGCATTCACTCTTCTAGTGTGTTTTCCAAAATTAGCTCATTCCTGGAAAATATATCGTGTTTTTCATCAGTGTGGTTTCTCTCTCTCTCTCTCTTTCTCTCTCTCTCTCTCTCTCTCTGTTTTATGACAAGGCTGTCTTTTTATTTGCTTCAAGCTACTGCATTTGCATTTAGGTTTACTCAATATGAGCTTGTCATTTGCAGTGAATGGAAATATAGCTATTACTACTCAGGATACACCTTCTAAACACTCTTCTTTTCATTATTTTCTATGGGTAGGTTCACTGAGGGGAAAGCTTTCTCTACTAACCCCATGCATCATTATATTGTATGTACCTCAGTGCAGGTACAAAAAGATCCTTATATTTATATATATATATGTAAAAATATTTGATAATTTAACTTATCAATAAGAAAGACCTTTTAAAAATGTTTAAAAATAACTAACATATTGTCCTTGATAAATATTGCATGTAGTGTTGTTCAACTAACAAAAAACCCAAAAATATAATAGTAATGGGAAAAACATGTCATTGTATCCTTGGACAAGGCACTTCGCCCACCATGCCCACAAATCTAATGCACTATTATAAACATTTGTAAACTCTTAATAAATCTAAACAAAAACTTATCACTCCTTTTATGAAAAAAAAGATAATAAAGAATTTATATATATAATATAGTTATATAATAAAAGTAATAAGATAAGAAATCATCTAGATCAGGGGGCTTTATGCAACAGTCATTTATTAATATTTAATCACTGAACAATTGCTGCTTGTATTTTGTGTAAATATCTTTTCATCCTTATCGTTCATGCCTGCAGATAGAGACAGGGAGCCAATGAGGAGGACCTGGAATTTTGGAAATATAAGTTTTGCTGCTAATTCTCATCAGATCCCTCTATACATAATTTTGGATCAGCTGGTCCCTTGTTAAAGAATTTTTGGGACAGCCGAATAAGGAATTACAGTTGTTTGATCCTGAAATAACAAATGTATGGACTAGTTCTGCTACATCACTCTGAGTCAGGTTGTTCCTCATTCAGGGCTTTCAGGTGCTAGAGCCTGTTCAAAGTTAGTTCCAGGGAAGATCTGGCTTGGTTTTCCACTGGGAGCTACTGCATGTCATTAACTCTAAAGAGACATAAATTCACCTCACTTGTCGAGCTGACTCTATTGAAACACCTGACAATGTTAATTGATACAACATTCTCCTCTGTGGGGTTTTCCAACTCCTTCAGGGTTACCTTAAGTCAATCAACTCTGATTAATATCTTCCCTGTCCAGTCTGTTAGCTTTGGTAGATGGCTTTCTTTAGACAGGAATGTAGTGGTGCTGTATTATTTCCATTTTGTAACAATGAATTTAACCTCTTCTTAATAAGAGCCCCCTGTACAAGGGGCAACGTGACATTTTTAGTAAAATATTCACTCTTCCTATGATATATCTTGGGATTCACTTCTTTCTGGATCTTCATGGTGTTTCTCAGATAAATTTGGGGGCTATCCCTCAATTCTCTGAATCCAACGATTATTAACATCGACTGATGTGTAACGCCTCTATTAAATCATCTTTTAAAATTGCTGAGGTTCATTTTTTATCTCCTATTTTTACACTGTTACCCATCAGCCATCCTAGATGAATTGAGTTGCTATCCTCTGGTTTTCCCTGAAAGTAATGTGGGTTTCTTTCTGGAGATAACCATTTAGAATTAATTGTGTTCCAGCTGAATTTACTCTGACACAGTAACACATATCTTGATTTTGACACTTCTGTAGTAATCTCATATGTCTCAGCTTTCTTTTGAGACCAAGATTACGTAAATAACTCTTGCATGTCCAACTACAAACAATGATTACAGATATGGCATTAACTTCCGTAATAATGAAGTGCTTTGAGAGAATTGTGGGTAATATGCTCAAATCAGAGGTCGCTGACAGCCTCGACCCCTGCTTACAAGCAGGGTCGTGGGACTGAGGATGCATCCATTACTGTCACACATTTGATTAACAAACACCTCAAGCACCCCCAAGCCTACGCCAGGGTCCTATTAGCAGATTTTAGCGCTGCCTTTAATACAGTTCAGCCTCACCTGGTCAAACAAAAACTAAATAACTTAAATGTAAACCCTTTCATGGTGAAATGGTTCTACTCTTTTCTTACAAGTCGTTCACAACAGGTCATGGTCAATGGTTCACTCTCTACCCTTTTATCAAATTCTCCAACGATACCATCATTCTCACTCTGTTACACACAAAGTCCGACCCTAGCGTGTACTTCAGGGAAATAGAGATTTTTAAATCCTGGTGTGATGATCGTTATCTTGTGCTTAAATCGCAAAAAAACAAGCGAGATGGTCATTGACCCTCGGGAGGTCACAGCCCATGATCCTGTGAACATCAGCAACAATGTTATAGAACAAGTGCCTTCATACAAATATTTAGGCCTGATAGTGTCCAATAATCTGAGTTGGAGTGTACATGTAGACTACTTGTGTAGCAAGCAAGCAGAAAGACTGCTATTTGGTGTGTGTGCTGAGATCGAGACCATATTTTATAATGCAATCTTTGCAAGTATTGTAAGATATGTCGTGGCTGTGTGGTTCGGTGGTATGGTAACAACAGCACTGAAGCTATAGTGGAAACAACTGTTGTGAAGCCCCTTCAGTCCTTGTGTGAAGAAGTTGTTGTTAGCCAAGCTCATAAAATCGTGAACGACCCGTCTTTTGTTCTTCTCTCAGAATTCGATCTGTTGCCCTCAGGGAGGAGCTAAAGAGCCAGCAGATGCAAGAGCAACTGTTTTCAATTTACTTTTATTCCTACGTCCATTTCTCAGCTTAACAAACAGGTAAATTCAGCCCGGTCCTTGCCCCCCCCCCAACTCTGCCAATGTGGGGAGGGTTCTGGGTTACATTGATCCCCCTTGGTCACTCACTGCTCACTGGGCAGGGGAGGCCTACAGCTGTGGATCCCTGCCCCAGTCCAGAGTCCTTTCCTCTATCAATCTATTATTCTAATATTTCTGATAACACTCAGTCTGCTGGCTCTGCAGCTCCTGTGATGTGAGATGTATCGTACTGACTATGGTTTTCTTTTTTACCTCCTTTCTTGCATTGCACTTTACATCATGCACTTTTACTGTTTCATTATGTATAACTTTGTACTGTTTATGTCATGTTGCACCACTTGTCTCATTATCTGTCATTTTATATTGTAATGCAGCTGTACCTGTACTATGTGCCCAGCACAAATTCCCCCTAGTGGGACCATAAAGCTTATCTTATCTTATAGTTGTGAAGATGTACCACATTTATTTTGGCTTTGTCATTTCAGAATAGGCCACATCAAGAAGAGATTAGGTTGAATTCTGATATTTTCCTAAAATTAACTGAGGGGTCTCAAATGAAAGCCTCCACATCTTTCTCCACTGCCACCGCACCAACATCCTAATACAGACTTTAGTACCCCTTTATTTGGTTTCGCATATTACCAAAGGATACCTCTGTATCTCAGTGATGCAACATTTAGAACCAAAATAGCAGTATTCGATGTCCTGTGATCCGAACGGATTGAATTCTCTCATGTATGAAAATTTAATTACTTTTTATATCTCTATAGCCTGAGAGGTGAAGCATCCTTCCTGCCTCAGTATCATCGCCACACTATATTTGTCAAAACATAAATACTTGCGTATGTTTATGAGCAGATTTCACATGCTAGATGTTGAGTTTCCTCAAAAAGAATCTTATACTGCCCTTATGAATTCCCTTTTCTCACCCAGGCTTGGTCTTAGCAATGAATCAATATTGAGAAAACTGCTAAGCAACTTGGAAAATGTTAATTTCAGGAAATCCATCTGGACAGGCGTAAAAGCACCCCAGGCACCGGAGTGATGCACATCTCACAATGGTGCTATTTTCTGTCTGTCTAATGGCGTGAATAACACTGTGAGGGATGTTATAATATAACAAGAGGCTGATCAATACAGTGTCGGCTAGAAAAAACATGCACAGCTGCAGTGTGCTCACTGGGTGTTTCTAATGCTCACGTCTCCATTAAAGCACCGCCGACGAGCAGGGCGAGGAATCTTAGAGCACACGCTTAATGCTCACGAGAATTAAGTTTCTTCAAGAAAACACACGTGCACACATTATTTGACGAACTGTTGTGTTGAAGGTTACCACCTACTTTTTGTTCACAGCTCGAGTTTCAAAAAGAAAAAGTTTTACGCCTCCATCACTGCTACAGGCTCTTTGAGGCTACAGCTAGACATCCTCTTCTGTGATTAATGAGCCTCCATGAATAGAACACACAGCGTTAAAACATTTGATTGATGCTTTGACGATTGCCAAGCGTCCCTGCATGCATCACTCCAGCTTTTCATTCTCCTTTTCAGACAGGTTGATCTGTGCTAGAGAGGAGCCAGTGAGCACAATTATTCGGGGAGGAACTGTGCTGCTCTGATGGAAGCAAAGAAAATGACAGACATGTTTTGAAATGTGACCGTTTACCTAACCCCAACACCCTGAAATGAAAAGTTGAATCCCTCTGATCAGCTGCATCTTAAATCTCAGCCTTAGATGAGCTTAAACTTTTGTTTGCGGCGCTATTTTGTTTATTTCTGCATGTTTGTTTGTGCCGTGATGGTCACTCTGCACCGCCCCTGTCTTTGTGAGTGATCCTCTGTGTGTTCGGAGTCACCGCTTTCTGGCACCTGGTTCCATCTATAATTGATGGGCAGGGGCCAGAGGACATGTCACAGCCACTGCACATAGCAAGAGAGTGACAAGGCCACACAGAGTGACAGGGTAACACGACGCTTCCTCACCCCATCTACATTCGACACACACTTCACACACGCCTGCTCTTCTGGGATGGACAGTCACACTGGGAGATGGAGGTAAAAAGTTAAACTGGGAGGGAGCCCTGTGGCTGCTTCAGGAAAAGTAGAGGCAAAGGTGCCTAAAATATGATGTTATTGTAAAGGTGTGGGGGTGTGGTTAAGAAGTGAAATGCAAAAGGGAAAAAAAACTAGAGGATTTAAATTGCTATTCAAACACAAACACTCATGTTATGCACACACAAACACACAGATACAGCATTACAAACATATAACTGACAAGGTTATGGATGCACATGTTGAAATGCTCATGTATAACCTCATTAAAGACGCACTCATACAGTAGATTTACATATATTAACCTCCATGGACAGATGTAGTGGTGGGGTCACTGCTGTAAATAATTAGTGTGCCAGTTCAGCCACTAAAAGCAGCAACTAAACTGGTTACAGGTGAATAAATGTTTGTCTTTCTTACAACTATAGATTTTCTCTTTTTTTTGGTGAAAGAAAAGGGATATGAAAATTTTTTAAATTCAGATCAAATATTTTGTTGGGGTTTATGGTTTTTGTCTTTTATTTTCTTCCTGCTTTGTGGGCGAAGTGCCTGACAGTGATCCTGATTCCTCCTTGTTCTCACCTATGGCTGCTATAAACCTCCAGTCTCTCTTCTCATTTTAGTTTTCTATTCTAATTCACCATATTGTAAATAAACCATTTTGCTCAACCCGCGTTCTCCTTTAGTCTTCCTGGATTCATCCTATGAATTAACCCTAAAATATTTGTAAGTATATGGAACTGGTATTTCCAGTGACAAATGAATTAAAGATGTTAAATGAACTGTAATGCAACGTGATGGTGTATTTCATTCTAACTTTGAAGTCTTCATTTTCCAGATTTTCCTGTTTCAAAAATCAACTGTTTTATCAACTGCTTTATTAGGTACACTGTTCAATTGCTTCTTAACACAAATATCTAAATCAGCCAATCACATGGCAGCAACTTGATGCATTTATACATGTAGACGTGGTCAAGATGACTTGCTGAAGTTCAAACTGAGCATCAGAAGAAGAGGAATTTAAGTGACTTTTAAGTGAACGTTGCATGGTTGCTGGTACCACAAGGGCAGGTCCTAGTTTTCTGATCTAAAATCATTTTCACTCATAACCACCCGTAGGATTTACAGACAATGGTCTGAAAAAGAGAAAATATCCAGTGAGCAGCAGTTCACTGTCTGGGAGAAATTTTCTTTTAAAAGTCAATCCAAAGGCCAGGTGTGTCCAGCTCTGGTCCTCCAGGGTCACAATCCTACAGGTTTACCATGTTTCCCTGCTCCAACACACCTGAATCAAATTAATGAGTTATTGTGTAGAACTTCATAGGCTGTTGGATTCATTTAAGGTGTGTTGAAGCAGGGGTACATTAGAAATCTGCAGGACAGCAGCACTTGAAGACTGACTTTGGACACCCCTGCCATAGGCGATTAAAAAAGAATTGCCTGGTTTGATGAGTCTCCATTTCAGCTGCAACATTCAGATGGTAGAGTCAGAATTTGGTGGAAACAACATGACAGCATGGATCCATCTTGCCTTGTATCAATGGCTCAGGCTGCTGGTGGTGTAATGGTGTGAAAGGTATTTTCTTGGCTCACTTTGGGTCCCTTAGTACCAACGGAGCAGTGTTTAAAACCCACAAAGTCTTGTTGACCATGTCCATCTCTTTATGATCCCAATGTAAAAGCTCAAATAATCTCCAACTGCTTTCTTGAACATGACAATGAGTTCGCTGTACTCCAATGGCCTCCACACTCACTAGATTTTAATCCAATATTTCACCTTTGGGATGTGGTGAAGGGGAGATTCTGATCATGGATGTGCAGCAATGGTGTGATGCTATGGAGCAAAATCTCAGGAATTTTTCCATCACCTTGTTGAATTCATGCAACAAAAACATTAAGGCAGTTCTGAAGGCAAACATGGGTCTAATAATGGTTGCTAGCACTATCCTGGGTTTAAAGTAGATCTAGCTCAAATTTCAAAGTGTTGTCAACAGCAAATAATATAAAGCTGGTAAACAGTTCATACTTTTTACTCAAAACAAATTGTACATGGATGTTGGGCACAAAATCCTATTTTTTCCCCCTTTTCTTTCAGGGTGTGGCCCCTATAAGCCCCCTGACTTCGAAAAATCCTAGATCTGCCATCATCCTGGTGATGAGGCTGTTTACCAGCCTAATCCAGCTGTTAGGTGCTATGTTCTCATTATCACACCTAGACATTATAAAGCACATCAGACTGTCTGGCCTGTCCTGTTTACCTTTTCTCAGCAATTTGGATGACGCTTCATGATGGAGCCAAAGAAAGCAGTTTACACTCACCATTTCTGGCTCTTCTCTTTTACATATACTTGAAATTAAGTAGAAATTAAGTTAAGTTTTTAGCACCCTTATGATATGGAAGGCATGAGGGAACATTACAAAAGCAATTCTTAATTTCATTCTTTAGGGACCCAGAGTTTGGTTTGGGTTCACTTGTCTTTGCAAGGTAAAAGACAGGAGCAAAAGGCAAAAATCCCAACGCGCACCACAAGGTGAAGAACAAACTAGAAATAGGAGGTTCAAAAATATAAACCCCCTGGCATCTCTTATATAAACTGTTTCATGTTTCATTTAGTTTCATGGCAATGACTCCCGTTTCATGAAATGCTTGATACCAGCAGCAAAGAGAAAAATTCTGGAATTGCTAAATCATGAGCCAGCAATAAGGACCTTGGAAGGTGACAGGACCGGAAAAAAAATACAAACTAAAAACAAAAACATTGAATTTGAGACAGCTGTTTTTCTAGGGATGTACCAGTATTGAAATTGAAGGCCAATCATAAACAAAAGATAATTTGACATATTACAGATAACCAATACAGATTTGTTTCTTATCAGATGTCCTTTTTCTTCCCGTCCCTCCTATCTCAGTTCTGCTCATAGTCAAAAGTCAGTAAGCCTGGTTTGAGATGGCTTTGCCAGTTAGTCAAGCTTAAAAAGGTTGCATCCTTTAAAACTCCATTAGTGCCCAAAGTGGAATGTTGCTGCCTATGCAGAAAACTCCCAACACCAGAGAAAAAGTCATCAGTCTGAGAAAATGCTAACTGTCAGAAATAATAATTCTGGCCATTTGGATAGAATGACAGGAGGAAATGTGTGAATATGTATCTGATAAATGGAATTAATTACCTGCACTTCAAAGATTAAAGAGATGAATGTAGCATTTACATCAGAGGTACTCAATCACAAATCTTCAAGGGCCACAACTAATATTTTGAATAAGTCAAAGGTCCGTTTGTAATCCTACAAGCCACGACACGTCATAATAGTTATATTCAAAACAAAAACAAAAGTACAATTCATGTTTCATTTAGAAATGAATTAGTATACACGCTCACATAAAACAAAACAAGAGTCCTGCAATGAATACAAAGCAAATATTTTGGAAGATGTTAAGGAACGTTTTTCTTTGTAAATATATAAGAACCTCAAGAAAAGACCAAAAAATTTTATTAAATTTGTGACTTATCATCATCATTAATGACTCAATAGCATCTGAGAATAATAATTTCTTTGTGATTTAAACTTTAAACACGGCTAGCAATACAAGTGCATTGAGTGACAGAATGAGTGACAGCGGGAACAGCCAATCACGTTAGCAAAAAATTAAACCGCAGAACCGATCATATCAGTTGAAATACGTTATGAGGCGGGACTTAGAGCAGCGACAGAGCGCTCTGATCTCTCAGCTGTTTGTGGGATGGAGAATGGTAAACTTAGCTATTCACCTTATTACACCACGCCCACTTCTAGCGTATGCGTCTTCCGGAATTGTGTTGACATTTCCGGTTGCTAGCTACGGCCAGTTAGGCTACAGTGAAAAACACGGTAACCTACATGGCAAGATGCAGCGAGTTACTTGAAAATAAACCAAATAAATTCTTAAAAAGGTAGATGGTGGAGTAGTACTTCGTCACTAGGGTTGCTGATCTCTGTTTTTTTTTTAAAAAAGGAACACCCCTCCCTCCCCGGGGGAGCACCGCTGTGATCAGCCTGCTTCATGCCCAGAGTGAGCTACTGATCTGCTCCGCTGAAAGGCAAGGCAAGTTTATTTGTATAGCACATTTTCAGGTTCAAGACAATTCAAAGTGCTTTACATAAAACATTAA
>JBBBVU010000018.1:6015875-6029485 GCA_037177055.1 Atherinosoma microstoma
ATGGTAAGAGATGTTTAGAGATTCTGACAAAAAATGCAAAGAAAGGCTCCGAGAATGACCAGGACAAGAGCAGCAGGGCAGAAAGGGAGGGAGAGAAAGAAGAAGCCTTTCCATGTAATGTTATTGCAGTCAGATGTCTTCAGCTGTCCATGTTGCCGTTACTGAGTGTGTCACTAGCTTAAACACCTCCAGCTTAATTCAGCTACAACATTTTCTTATTTAAATCCAACACCTATCTTAATATTAGGTGTTTATGGTGACTTTCATGGCATTTGTGGTAAAACTAAATAATTAGCTTGGTGCACTAGCTTGAACTAGGCACATTGTTAACATCTGGTGATTAGCATTAGCATATGAACAGCAGGCCTAATCACTGATTAACATCTTTTAGAGGGCTATATCAGTGTGAACAATTGATCTTACTTTGCTCAACACCTTATCTCATTATTTGGTTTGTCTTCACCGTGTTCACCAGTAAAATAATGTTTAGTTGCTTCAGTGTGGTCAGCGCTAAGTGGTGTGAAGCATCTGGATTTCTAGCCACTTCCCGCCGTACCAACACCATATCACTTCACTGTTCTTTTTTCCTCAAGCTTTGCTGCCTTAACTTTCTTTGTAATTTTGGACTGTAATCATTACAGGATCTCTTCTCTGAAACCCTGTAACTTACAATGTGATCAAATGAGCCCCGTGGGGACAAAGCCAACCCTTCCAGTTAATGGTATGACAGAGAGAGTCGTCTTCCAATGAAGCCTGTGGCAAGTCTGTCTGCAAACCCTTCTCAGGGTCAGGAATTAAGGGCAATATAAATGGTTGGTTTTTTATTCCATTTTAAAATAATGTGTGTGTTCCTTTAATGGCGTAAAAACACTTTTAACCAGACTTTAAAGAAAAATTGTCTTTATTTTACATCTTTTCAAGTAGCCACTTGACTTGACAGTACCCCGCCTTCACCTCTTTGCATATACACACTCTTTGCCATTCATCTTAAAGCGTTTAACGATCCTGATTCACTTTTTAGAAGTAATCCTAACTGCTATATTACTAAGCTACCCCTAGTAATGTGTACACAACACTGTGCTACATGCACTTCAACACATAGGTGAGAAGTGCTATTAAAGTTAAGGGGATTTCATTAAGATAAATTTCACGTTCACAATTTTGACAACACTTTCCTTTTCTACCAGTTTCCCAGACATTATTAGGTGTAAAGTATTTTTTCACAGTGCCGGAGCAAAATGTGCATGAATAAATGCACTGGATGGGTTTCATTCAGCAACTGTTCTTAAGCAGACATTTTTACTGGACACCTACATGATTCTGACTATATGCTTTCTCATTTATGTTGACTCAGGAGCACATGTGCAAATAAGAGATACAAGATGTTTGTGTTAAATAAATAAAAAAATTATATTATGTTGTCATGTTTCCTTAAATTTACTACAGTATAATATTGAAAAGGCAATATTACGTGTACATTTTTCAAATTTTACACCATTCTGTATTATTCCATATAAATTTATATCATTAATGGCCTAAATCAAAACACTACACGAACACCAAATTCAATTTAGCTGTAATAATTGGAAACCATGCAATCTGCAACCATTGTTGGTTGTTATTTAATGGCCCGAAGCATGCCTCAGCTAACACACAATATTTACTGCTGCTTCAGCATTACCTACACAAAGGTGCAATTTAATGCGCCCTCTCCAGATTCATTTCCATATTGTAACTACAAGCTCCAACAATCCATAAATGTACATCTCATCTGTGACCACATTCAGTCTGTCATGGCTCATCATGTTACTATTAATTCCAATAATTGTGAGTTTCTGTGTATATTTACTAGTTTTGTCTTTAAATGGAATTTGACTTTTGCTGCTTAATTCTTTAGTTACATCATATATAGAATAAAATATATGTTGCAATGATATGATTAATGCTTTGTTGTTTATTTATTTATCTATTTCTTGTTTATTTGACAGGGACAGAGCATATTAAAAACAAAAGAAAACTCCCAGATGTGCCAGATTTAGCCAAAGGGCTAATTTCCATCTGTTGTCCCTGACCTGATCTTACAAATACAGTACAGTATGTTGTCTGAATTTATTTAAAGTTCCACATTTTGTTTTCAGTGGAGTTCAGACATCTTCTATGGCTATCTTGGAATAATATTGCTATGTATAAGATTAAAGGTCCTCGTTTTGGCTTCAGTCACCTTTCTTTTCTCAACTTTTTGTCTTGTTTTCCTCAGTTCTGCCCTCCTCTTGCACCAGCATAATCTTCCCCTGGTAGCCATTCAAAGGCTCTTTTGTAAAAGCAGCACAGTGCATGAATTTTACATGGGTTACACACAGTCCTCTGTCAAAACCCCCACTGTCCACTCAGCCTTCCCATACAGCTCTCAGCACACACACACACACACACACACACAAAGACAGTCAAGCACTTGGGATCAAGCACACACAACCCAGTGAGGACAAAGTACAAGAGCACAGATACAGACTCCCAATGTTCTTCTCTTCAACGAATATTGAAGCTTGAAACGTACTCAGACTACAGACGAGAAAGGTTTCCTCAGATCAAAGAAGTTGTGAAAGCCTGCCTCATGTTTTATTGATAATAAACAATGTTAAGTATTTTCAAGTTGAGAATCTAAGCTTCAAATAGGATTTATTTGTGGTGGAGTTGAGATCATTTCTGCACTCAGCTGCAGTGGGTCTGTCAGCAGAAATTAAGCTCCTAATGTGACACAGTAAAAGGAAAATCTACTCCTGGAAGCACAACTCAAACATGTTACTCTTATGATTTTGGACAGTTGGATGTTCAGTTTTTGGGCGTAAACAAGTCTCCATGAGAGGGATGAACAAGAAAGGGAAGACAGTAGAAGCTCGTTTGAGGAATATATCTAAGAGGCCTATAACGGTGCGGAAACACACATACTTGTCAGTATTTCAGCTGATTAAAGATAGAAGATTTCTGGTTCTAAACTTCTTATGTTACATAAAGAAGGATTAGATGTAAGAGCTTGGATAAATATGGCATGCAGCATACAGTCAGGCTATATTGTAGGGATTTTAACATGTTTGACATTGAAGGCTGCAGCCTCTGAGGTATGAGAGCTTTGCACAAGCTGTGTGAGATCAGCATCTGATAACATACAGCCACGGGTCATTTTATTAGCTTCACCTGATCAATTGCTTGTTGACACAAATAACTAATCAGCCAATCCCATAGTAACAACTCAGTGCATTAAGTCATGTAGACATGGTCAAGATGACTTGATCAAGCTCAAACTGTGCATCAGAATGAGGAAGAAAGGGGAATTAAGGGACTTTGAATGTGTCATGGTTGTTGGTCTGAATATTTCAGGAACATCTGATCTACTGAGATTTTCACACACAACCATCTTTAGGGTTTACAGAGAATGGTCTGAAAATAAGAAAATATCCAGTGAGCAGCAGGGCTAGGGTTAGCTGTCTGACGAGAATGGACAGACTGGTTAGAGATGATAGAAAGGCTATAATAACTCAACCAACCACTCGCTTCAACCAAGATAAGAGTAGCAACTCTGAACACACAACACGTCCAACCTTGAAGCAGATGGGCTACAGCTGCAGAGGACCACACCGGTTGTCAATTGTATCATCTAAGAACAAGAAACTGAGGCCACAATTCACCAAGGCTCACCAAAATTGGATAATAAAAGATTAGAAAACCATTGCCTGGTCTGATGAGTCTTTTATTTCAGCTGCAACATTCAGATGGTAGGGTCCTAACTTGTATCCTAGTAAAATGTACGATTGTAAGTGGCTGATCGGTGTATACGTAGGGTCTGTATTAGGTTGGCAGTTAATTTCCAAACACATGAGATTTGTTTTGTGGTATAGGTGGTTTTAAATCTACTGCTGATATATGAGAACAATTATAATGAAAGGATAGAATGGTTAGACAACTCTGGTCTACACAGTGCTGATTTGCCATAAGTGATTGCCAACATCTACACACACCTCTGTAGATGGTCTGCTGAACCTCTTTTCTGAAAGTCTTACTCTCTACATTGGCACCTACTACCAGCTATGAACCTGACTACATTACTGAAAGGAAAGGAAGAAAAGAGACAGTTGCTTATCTGGTTTCTGAGGAGGAAGAAGAAGTGACAACTCAGAAATGGAAGATGCTCCAAAGGTTAATGTTCCTGACCTAGAGCCTTCAAGAGGCACCAATTTTCCCCACACCTGGTGATTTGTCTCCTTCTGTCTTTATAGCATTGATCTATTCTGTGATGAGACAAGATTTGGGAAAATGTATGCCTTCAAGAAACAAATGCAAGCGTGTTCAAAATGTAAAACATTTGTTTGAAATTGTATTGAAATTAGAAGTAGAGTTTTATTACTTTAGATAGATAGATGGCCAGAAAAGGTCACTCCCAGAACAAAGAGTTTAATGGTCCACAAGTTGCAAAGAAACTCCTGAGAAACTTTTAAGCAGATAATTTCCTTTTATATGCCGACAAATGCTAAGGGAATATTTATTTTAATTTTTAAGCTGTGTGTAGTACTCGTATGAGTAGTGAGTGTCTTACCTGTGATAGGCAGCAGTCAGAGATCTCTCAGTTTGGAGAAACACAAAGTATTGTGATGGGCAAACAAAAGCTAATCACAGTGGCCATGAAAAGAGCAATTTTTTTCTCAATCAAGGAACAAAAACCTCATCAATTCCATTGTGCTTTGAGCACACTCTGTAATTTGAATTTCTACAACTCATCGTCTGCATCTGACTGTTACACCATCCGGTTTCATGTGATATGGTCCAGAGGGGAAATTAAAATTTTTAGCTCAAGAGGTTTCAAGTCGCTCCTTCAAAAGTCTTTAAAATGCTTAATTTTCCACAACATCACCATGATGTGAATTTTAAAGTTCTGAGACAACTTTTAAGAGACTGCATATTCTTCAGCTTTATAATGGCCAAGATGATGAAAACACTAAAAGTTTGGAAGCATAAAGCTGGACTTATAGTCACAAAGCATCTGCGTAAGGTAGGTTACGGTGTCACCGCCGTGACACGTACCTCATCCAGACCCTGCTATGCACGTTACACGGAAGTACTCCCTTGTGATTGGTCAGTTTGTGATTACCTGTTTCCGGATTTCTGGATCTTCTCGCTGAATAGGTTCGGTATCCACCATTTATTAAAACAACACACAATATATTCATTTCTTTGTTTGCTTCCACAAGCTCATGAAAACACTGCACCATGTCAGCCGCCGATGTTGTTCTAAAACAGGAAATGCCTGCCGGGGATGAGGTGAACCATCAAAAGAACTTCGCCCTGTGGAGTTTACAAGCTGATAGCACCGTAACCCATCAAGTGTGAGAGCACATTTCACCAGCGTCAGCTATGCCGGCCCTACCGTACACAGATGCCCCTCGAGTATAAATCCAGCTTAAAACTTTTTCATGTGTGGATGGATGAAAGCAGTCAGCTTTAAGACTCTTTGTGGTCAATCCTGCATCGTTTCTACTTGTGTTAGTAAGAATTTCAGTATTTTTAAGTCACCGTTGCTGTAGCCTATGTGTTTGGTGTAAATAAACTGTAACTGGCTCTTCAGAAACCTCGTCTATATCGTCTTTGTCACAAACATCGCTTGGACATCCTGGGGACTGGTCAGAGAGGCCTGTTGATTAGCCACCGCAGTAAGTCAAACAAAAAAGCAGCTAAGTCTTTTGTCACCCTTTGAACTTTAATTCACCCACAAAATAGCAGAAGCTAAGAGCAAAGGACCCTAATCAAGCCTATTTTCAGAATGTTTTTTTCGTAAAAACTTTGGCTCAATATCTCTTTTTTATGGCTTCACGAGGAACCCTGAAGTAACTTCAATCAGATTCATGATTTGAACAATTTGAAAAGCCAAAACAACACAAAAGTAAATAAGTTTGCCCCATAAACTCTGGTTTACAGTGAGCCGCCACTTCATGTTACACACAACTATGAGTGGCATCAAGTAGAAGGCATTGTTTAGGGTGAGATTTTTCAGAAACTTATGAACAAAGTAAAAACAATTTATGTTCCAAGTTCCTAGATGTTGTGTATTGTTCATCTGAATTTTGGAAAAAAGTTACATCTTGTCTTATACGTCTCGTCAGCGATGTGAAACTGGAAACCATTAATTCTGTTAGACACTGTGGCTTCTTTAGGGGAACTAAAAAAAAAAAAAGGAACTCATTTTTCTCTCTTTTTGAGTCTAAAAGGTGCTGTAATCTAATGAATAGTCTTCCCAAGATAGAAACAGCAGCTCCGGAGCTAAAGTTGAAAAAAGGTTTCTTCATCTCACCATGACATTGTCAGAGCAACTTTTTCCTTTTATGTTCCCGTCTCAAAAATCATCACTATTCATTTTCTATTTTCAGTACCTTCGTACTTCTACTAAAGTTGCAGCACATTTTCAAGACAGTTTGAACCCCCTTGAAAGCTAGTCTGGATTCCGACTAATCATACAGTAGCAGTACCACAAATGTATGTGTCAAACTCAAGAATGTCAAATATTGGAGGCAAACCAATGGGAATCGATCTCAGCACAGATCTCATTCAATTCCTTGGACTGAGTGGGCTCCTGAAATATTACCAGAAAATAAACACTGGCAATGTTTTGGTCATTATCTCAATCTCTATGTCTGTCTCTCTGTTTTACCTCCTTTATTGCCTTTTGTCTCTCTGATCCAAACCTTTTAGAAAGTTTCCAGAAGACAGCAGATATCTGCCCGTGACCCATCTCTACCTTTCCTTCTCTGTCATTTCCTCAGATCGTCTTCCTTCATTTCTTACTCTCCCCCCCGTTGCTTCCTCCCTCCCATGATCTTTTTCTTCCTCTATATTGCACCTGTCTCTCAAACGCTTTAGTTATCTCCAGAGTACTCTTTATCCTCCACCCACACCCCTTACTGTCTATCGCTATTCTTGCCTCACTCCTTTTCGCTCCTTTTTTTTATGCCTGTCTTGACAGAGGTGTATCACAGCAGAGGTTCCTCTCAATCTCGTAGAAGTCACTTTATCATGTAGCGGCCTGCTGCGGGTGGTGAAGATGGTTGGCATGGCCTGGTGTGGCAGCTACCTTGTCAAACGTATATATACTCCATCACACGCAAACACGATAAGGCACACATGCGGACGACAGCCCGCAGTCTTCCTTTCACGCTGAGGCCATCCCATGTGTAGAATCCCTCGCTTTCCCACCTCGCATCCTCTTTCCTCCAACAGACAGAGCGAGATTGCTGTACGCACACACCGGCCAGCACTACATCCCAAAGCTATTACTTCCTGACAGCGTCCTCCATTCAACCCCCACCTCCCCACCCTCATGGACACACGCTCAAACACACACAACTCTCGGGGCTCGCCCCTCTGCATGCCACGCCGCACCCCTTTAATAGCTTTCCACGCTGCAATCTAGCCGTTCAGCGGTCGAGTCAATTGGGTGTATTATATTTGTAATTGGAGGTTATTGATTGACAGACTCCAAATGCATTGCAGGACAGAAGTGTAGCAACTTCCCAAGGCTGTGCACAAAAAGCAGAGCACAAAGGATTTTTTTTTTTTTCTTTTGCCTTCCCCACCGAGGCATTTGCTCAGACACCTGCACACACATGCTGACAGTTGCCAAAATTAGGCTTAAGAAATAGCAGAGTCCTCAATCCAAGGTCAGTCTATGAAGGGACATTCAGAAATTGACTGTAAGACTGGAAGGAGATGCAGCAAACATATCTGGACAGGACAAGATGGCTTAGTTTGTAGCCTGCTATATGAGCTCTGTGAAGGAATTTCTTGTTGAGATGGACATATGCCAATATGGCTGCATGTATGCGTGTGTGTGTGTGAGAGTGTGTGTGTATTTGTGTACTGATTTGGTCAATTTCCAAAGCAGGCTTCATAAAAATGTCATAACTTTACGTTAAACGAGTCTGACATGTCATCTCCCCACGCTTCCTCCTTCCCTCTCTACCCCCCCCCCCCACAACTTAATCAAGATCCATCGCTCCCAGGAGTCTCGCCGTGTCTACGGGTGTGTGACGGTGTCTGCAAGTGTGTGTGTTTGTGAGGTTTTCAGTTTTGATTAGTGCTTGTCACATCATTAATATTGCATCTTCTATAGCTCTCTTTTCATCTTCACTCACTGGTGCTTTTCTGTAGTGCCCTCTCAGGGTCAGGCCTGGCTGGAGGTCATACACACACATGACTTTCTGAGAAAGGAAAGCGACGGGCGGACTGTAAAATTGTGACGAAAACAGCTTCGGATACACATGGCGAGAAAAACAAAAGAAAAACTTGCAGTTGCTATTTACATTTTTTAAACTATCTAACCTTTTATTATTAGCTTGATTGCAGACGTCTACATTGATGTAGAAGCAACATTAAGAGGATATACTGCAAATAAACCTATGGTGCGTTCAGACCAAAACGCGGTGTCGGCGTCAGGAGCGTCAGGTTTACATGGAAAGTCTATGGCCGACGCGGCGCGGCGAGCCTTCTAGTGTTGGGAAGACCAGCAATAGAATTAACCCTTTCATGCATGAATTATTAAGAAATAGTGTCACATGTTTTTTTGCATACAAGAATTTACTTACAGTTGTACAGTAATTACAGTATACAGTTTCTGAGACATTTTGCATCACTTTATGGCAGTGTTGGGCACGTTACTTTAAAAAAGTAATTAATTATAGTTACTAATTACTTCTTCCCAAAAGTAACAGCATTAGTTACAGCATTATAAAAACTAATTACTCTGAAAAGTAATTATTCCGTTACTTTTTTGAAAATGTTCAAGTATATTCCTTTTAACGGAACCTCAAATTCATCTGCATGTTCATTCATTCATAATCAGTGATGGGAATATCGGCGTTAAAAAAAATCTGATTAATAAATGAAAAGGAAATTTAGTAGAATAAATTACTAAGGAAAATCTTGGACACTAATCTCGGGCTGATGGATGTTGTGGCTTTGTCTCCCCCTTCTCCTCTGTGTGTGCGCTGTGTTCGGCAGCGCCCACTGACTTACCCAAGTCTGCCTTGACATTTTACTCTTCATCAGTCAATCATCATCACTTACTCAGTGGGAGAAACAGGCAACGCGGCAAAACAGCTTCAGTGAGCAGAATTATAGTGTAATGCTCTCTGCGTCTTCAGCATTAACTATTAACTGAATTCGGATCGTGGGTAAGAGGAATAATTCGGGGACAAAGTCCGGCTCGAACATATGATGCTGCTTTAGTCTTAGCAACAGAACACGTCAACTCTTCGGCTCAATGCAAACCACCCTACACACTCCCACTACACACTAACCCACACTTTGCTGCTGGTGCGACGGCAAGATGGAGGAAACAGCCTTCAGATGCGAGTTCTGCATGAGTCCTGCATGTTTGTCACACTGACAGAAAATCACCAGGTTTAGGAAGCTAAAACGGAACAAGGAAATCTTTCTCTATGCTGACGTTTGAGTTGATGAAAGCACAATTAGCAGCATTCATTTATTTATTTGATTGGAAATGTCAAACGGTAACAGGGCTGAAAAACTTGTGGAGTCACATAAAAGTATGTGAAATATATGAAGCTCCTGTCATTGTAATGATTGCTGAATTCATTATGTTTCAGGGACAGTGGGAAAAAACGAGGCAACTTGCGCGTCTGGCAACCTGTGCCACAACGCTACAAGGGCGTCTTTGTGTTGCCATGGCGATGAGTGCTTTCCTTTTCCAGTGGAGGGAAGAGGGCGCCTCGTTCCTGCCCGTCTTTTTTATGCCCTCCTCTCCAATTAAAGTGCCCTCCAAGGCTGCGAGTGTGACTTCATCTGGAGTGACACTCGGAAGTGAAGGGGTCGGTGTAGGGGGCGGTTTGGGATTGAGCCTTCTTCCACTCTTGACTGTATTCTCCAGTTTCAACCGTATCACTCCGCCTCCTCTCCACTACAGCAGCAGCACAATATAGTCCCAACAAATGTGAAACTTCTGTTCCACCAAAACACAAATGAATCTCATCTTACAGTAGTAACGCGCTGTCAGTAAACATCAGTAACGGTAACAACATTGTAATGATGGAAAGAATAATTAGATTCCCCGTTACTGAACAAAGTAACGCCCGTTAGTAGCGGTGTGTACTTTCACGCTGTTATTCCCATACACTGCTTTATGGTAAAAACTTTGCTCAAAACCCTGTTGTACACAATCTGGTACTTATCTTCTGACCCCTCATGGATACCAGGAAGCAAAAAAATTGTTTGAAATTATTTTGAAACATCACACAGTAATAAATGGTAGATATACAAAATAATTTTTTGTAAACATTTTTCAAACATTTTGTCAAAGGGCCAAATGAAGACTTTATATTTAAAAAATGGGACTTTTCTCCCCATTTTTTCTTGGGTCGGGCTTTAAAAGGTTAAAGGATAAAATACTTCTTACACCTCTGATTATCTGATCCATCTTCAAAGAACTCAGAACAAAATTTTCATCAAACCATCAGCTCATCCTCTGACTAATCTGGTAGCTCTCCTGTTCTGTGCTTCTTTTTTTAACAACCTAAAGCATTTGCCTTAAAGTTGTTCTCAGAGACTGTTTCTCTCACAAGATCTGGCAACGCTACTTTCACTGCTAATTGCATAATTGGCAACAGGGCAGTGACATGATTGGATTTAGAGCCCAGAGAAGCCGAGTCTGTCAAACTAAAATTAATCTGGTAATGTCATCTAAGATATATACAGTAATATCAGTCAAATAATAATTCAGGAAATCCAGAAGAATTTCTGTGGGCACAATTCTTAAAGGCAGTACTGAACAGCAGCTATCCTCAGGTCATCATGTGGCAATGCATTAAAAAAAAAGGGACCATCTGGCTTGTTATCAGCACATAGTTTCAAAGCCAAAATTCATGATGGTATGATTGAGGCATTAGTTCACATGGCATGGTTAACATGACATGTGCTGCACGCACAGCTCATATTGAACAATGGTGACATTGCCAGCTGGCTACAACTTATCTTGTGGAAAGTAGGCCTATGTTTCAATAATAGTATGATTCAAATATCATTTGAATAATAGTATTTGTCAGTCACTTTAAATAAAATAAAATGTTTAAAATTTTTCTTTGGTATGAAACTTTAAAAAAGTGCAAAACCACTTGTTTTTCTCCTTTTCTTCCTTTTCGCGTCCAGTGGGACCGAGGGGTAAAATAGAGTAGTGGAAAGAAATGTAAAAGAAATAAACATTTTAGGTGTTTTATTTCAAAATTCTTTGTCTGCATGTGTACCCAAATCACATTTCTCCTTGTATTAGTAACTAAACATGAGAGGGTTTTATGTTAAGTGTGAACTCTCATTGGTGATATCAATTTTGGACAATTTCATTGGTTTATATTGGTCAGGTGACAGGAACCAGTGTGTTGATATCTAGTTGCTAGCATGTAACTTGGTGCCGTAAACCAAAACACTGCTGTGAAGTGATTCCCCAGGTCGGGGAAAAAAGGGTGTGAAGTGTGGTTTCTCGGCCTTGGGACACTGCTATGCAACAATGGCTCTAGGAATGTAAATAATAAATGTCACTGCCCTCAAAATGAGTCAGAAACAGAAACGTGGGGTTTTAAAGTCTAAAAGTTATGTAGCTCTACCTGTTTAGAGCCCTGCATTTAAGTACATTTGATACATTATGAAAAGCAACTGAATACTCTGCTCTTCTCTTTCATGTCTCAGTATAGATTCATCAGAATATTGGCACTTAAACAACAAGAGAAAAAAAAACTATTCAGTTTTCTTCATCTATATTCAGAATAGTATCCTGAGGTCGTGATCCATCTGGCAACACCCCTAAACAAAAAGGGGGGAAAAAAGGAAGAGGAAAGAAGAAAAAGGCCGTCCAGGCAGGTTAGGTGAGGGGGGGATAGCTGCTAACTGTCAATACAGTAACAAAGTCAGGGACAGGTCAAGGTTGGGGAGCAGGAGCTGCTGGGTGTCTTAAATGGTGGGGCCAAATTAACTTCAGGTCCTACAGAAGTTGCACGGCTCCCTCTTGCCCCAATTGATCCCTCTCCCTTTCAAGCTGACACCTTGCCAGAAATTGCCTGTGTTGGCAGTCCAACCTCTGGGAAATGTTTGCTACTCAGCAGCTCCAGGTGGAAACCCTGGAAGAAGCTGGTTAAAAGCAGCCTGGACAAACGGATCACTTTATGAAAATCAGAGGGTCCGTATACTTGTGCATTATTATTTTAAAAAGAATTCTTTGGAAATAAACTGAAATGTGTAGAAAGATGAATAAGATGTTCAATGTTTTTCTATGATGCAGAGCTAGCAGATGTAATTGGTTTCATTTATCCACAGCAAACGATGTAAAGAAAAATTACCTTGAGAACTGTTTATTTAGATTTATGTTCTGCATACAAGAGCTTTAATTTGAATAGCTCTTTTTCCTGTATGCTTTTTTTCTTCTTCACATACACAATTTCTCTCCATCAATCCTGTTAAGAATCTACTTTTAAGTAAAAACAAAGATGGAACATCTTCAAGGTTTCTCTTCAATTCTTTCTCCAATATTTTCTGCCCCCTTGAAGGTTCAATATAAAAGCTAGTGAACATTAATATAAGAGCACAGCAGTTTTGTAAAGATACAGGGGTATAACAGCACTCCGAGGAGAAAATGAATCCCCTCTAAGTCTGTAATTGGACTTTTGTTGTTAGAGTTTCTCTGTTCTAAGAAGTTTGTTCAACCACATTCAAGTTCATGCATGCGGGTAATTTGCAATTTTTCAAGTAACTATGAATGAAAAGTATGTAAAGCCTGCTGGAAAAAAACAGCCTAAATTGACTTAATTATGACATATTTATTTATTCATTTTATTTAACCAGAAAGTCCCTTGAGACTATGTCTCTTATTTAAGGGTGACCTGAGCAAGAAGGCATGCTATAGCAGTCTACACATATACAACTCATCACACAATTAAACTGTTAAATTAACCAATAAAAAATATGCCAAACTCATTAAATCATCTCAAGAGTAACATTTACAGACTTCAGTTAGATGAGTAAAGCTTTAAATTGACCAAAAGACACCAAATGAGCTTTAAGGTATCCTGGAGACCATTCCAGGACCAAGGTGCAAAAAAATAATCCAGTACTACTTAGTTTAGAAGAAATATTTGGTGTTACAGCAGGAATATGGATGAATGCACATGATTTGAAACTTAATATAAAAACAAATATTATAAGGTATTGACTAGTATGAAGAAACTTTCCAAACATAACAGGAGATATTTTGGTCATTCCGTTAAGAGCGGTCTTTTGTTCATTTGTATTTGTGTTTTGTTACTTGTAGATTTGTCTCGGCACTTGTGTACGTCTTTGTTTTCAAATTTCCAAATGTGTTTTAGAGTTTGTTAATTTTTTTTTTTTAAATGTGTGTGTTTTGAACTTCTCAGCCACCGTAGAGCACAGATGATGAAGTTGCACTTAAATATTGAGACTATAGTGGCCTGTACAAGACTTTTTTCTTGCAGTTAAGTTTTTTTATTTATTTATGAGGTGCTTGATATGGACTCTGAAAAAGAGCTTATTGTCCACACAGATGCCCAATA
>JBBBVU010000018.1:6051216-6067335 GCA_037177055.1 Atherinosoma microstoma
AAAGAAACTTTTGACAGGATCAGACTCAGGAAAGGCGGCCATGTTCCTGAGCTGATTGGGTTGAGACAGCCCTGTCTCGCCAGAAAACATGAAGGTATGTCTACATGTAAATGAAGCATTGTTGTAAATTCATCCATCCACCCCATTTTCTGTACCGCTTAATCCAATTCAGGGTCAGCAATTATCAGGCGAGAGGCAGGGTACACCCTGAACAGGTCGCCAATCCATCGCAGGGCCAACACAGAGACAGACAACCATTCACACACACAGTCATTTCTAGGGAGAATTTAGAGTGACCAATCATCATGTCTTTGGACAGTGGGAGGAAGCTGGAGTACCTGGTGAGAACCCACGCATACATGCAACATGCAAATTCCACACAGAATTCCACTGTTTCAACCCCCTCTGGCTCAAATTCTGACCGGGGCTTGAACCAGCAACCTTCTTGCTGTGAGGCTGCGGTGCTAACCACCACACCACCGTGCAGCCCTAAAACTTATATACTGTATAGGCAATATATTTTTGCCTCACTCTTAACTTTTTGAGTGTGTTGCTGCCATCAAATTTTGAATTTGGGTATATTTTCCAAATGTAGCAAGGTCGGTCAGTGAAATGATTTCTTTGGAATTGTGTTTATTAAGTTTTTATTGCATTTTTTCAGTTTTTCCAACTTTTCTGGATGTGTGTTTAAACATGAGGATGTTCTTTCATCTCTTTAGCATCTTTTTGTGTTTTCTTGAGCATTTAACTGTGCATGTCAGCACATGTACGTGTGTTCATGAATCACAATGAAATCCAAGATCAATCTTTTCTTCACCTGACTACTAAACAACAGCAGCCAGCATACACTCTGTTTAACATCTTCTAGACTCAGAAACTAACTGCAGGTGAGACTCCTTTAGTTTATCCATCGTCTGCATCTGACATCCCCACTAATACTGCCACAAAGCTGTCAAGGAACAGAGGAGTGAGCAGGAACAGACATGCACACATAAATGCACAAACAAAAGCGCTTACGGTGAGAAGTTTATCTCAACTTCCCTTGTTAAGGATTAGGACGGCTCTGTCTCTCATCCCTGTCTTTCTTACCCACTCTCCTCAGTCTCAAAGGGAGGGGTAGGTATCTCTGCAGATAGTAAATTTACTTTAAGTCTCCATGGAGTGAAGAGAGAATATTTTTCAAACACCTTGCTACCTTCCTTTGAGCTGGAAAACATACCAGGTCAGCAGTTTTATAAATGCGCCAGGCCTTGGCGACACACGCCTGGAATAAGAACACTCCATTCTTAGGGGGAAAACAATCAGACCTTGGGCATTTAAAGGCTACATTCGCACAGAAACAAAAAAAAAAAATGCAGGTTGCCTTGGAGGAACGTGTTCCTGTTATTAAACTTTTACCTCAATTTCCAGAATATTTACAGCCATTTTTACTAAATAGCTGATTTAAAATCAGCTTCAAGCTACAGAAACCACATTCTCAACCTATAAAAATCCCACAGTGCGTCCAGCGAGCAGCGAATTACAAATGTCCTCTGATGTGCTCAGCTTTGTTCAAACCTTCACTGATGCTTTTTTAAATTCTGATCATATTCTGAAGGTTTTCACCAATCTGCTGGTTTAATTTATTATCAAATGTCTGTAAAATTGGGCATTATTTGAATATAATGAGACAATCAAAGAAAAGGTGTATAGATTTAAAATCATGCACAACATGGGAACAAACAGAAAAAACATGATGCATGGGGGAAACACACTTTGTGGCTTTGAGGTGACTGAAGGACAGATTAAAGATGTGCAAAGAGAGTTCATCTTAGTAACAGAGAACCCAGTGAAACCATATGTACAGTTGCCATGGATTAGGTTTCCTATCCAGTGGTTATTGGTTGTAACCAGCCCATTTTCCTCCGACCTCTGACATCAGAAAGGTTTTGGTCCAGACAACTGCTGCTCACAGGATATTTTCTCTTCTTCAGACCATTCTCTGTAAACCCTGGAGATGCCTGTGTGTGAAAATCCCAGTAGATCAGCAGTTTCTGAAAGACCAGGGGTATGTAACCTTTACAATCCGAAGAGCCAATTTTGCCCACAGCCTAGCTAAATAAAACTCGTTTAGAGCCGCAAATGTCCTTTAGAAAAAAAAGATGTAATTGCTGATAAATAGCAACGACAGGAAATTCGTAATTTTTTAAAACCAATTTTAGTTTTCTATTTTTAGGTTTTAAAATAAAGAAAAACAAAACTTTTCAAAATGAAGATTTTCCTCTATGGGATGTAAATATTTGTGAAATTGTATTTTTTGCTCTTTTTTTTTTATTTTATCTTATTTTATTTTTTCAAAAAGCCCATAGTGTCCAAAATGATGACAAGACAAATAAATCTAAAAGATTACTGGTACTTTTAGTGTCATTATGTTGTGGAAATTCAATAAAATTGTTTTATGGGGGAAAAAACTGCTAATACCTGCATTTGTCACAATATCTAGAACATTAGTAGGTTCTTTATTATTTTAGCCTGTTATTAAGAGCCATTGTGGAAGGTCGGAAGAGCCACTTGTGGCTCCAGAGCCGTAGGTTGCAGACCCCTGACTCAGACCAACAACCATGCCATGTTCAAAGTTCCCCTTTCTTCCTCATTCTGACGCTTGGTTTGAATCAACTTCAGCCAGACATTTTTTTATCAAGTCTTAAATGCATTGACTGATTGCCATGTTATTGGCTAAATAGTTCTTTGTGTTAACAAGCAGTTTTTGGGGGGAAAGTTTATAGAAGTGCAGTGGAATGTACTACCTCAGAAAAATAGCTGTAGTTTCTAATGACAGTTGTTACCACTTGTTATTTCCATCTTTCCTATCTTGAAACACATGTAAACACATTGTGTCTTCTTCTCAGAAAAGATGAAAAGAAACATATCATCATTTTAATTTCATCTCATTTGCTGCTCATGAAAAATAGACCATTTGTTGACTTGATTCAATATTTGACAGGAGAGTTGTTCCCAAAGAAATGTTTGTGGGAGGTTAAAGAATGCATATGTTCACTTGATCTTTGTCTTTCTGCTCTAAATGTGTCTTTATTTTGTCAGTCAAAATTTGCTAATATCTATTATTTATCGTGCAACTTTGTTTGACAACTCATTTCTTTTTCTGTTGAGTCTTTTCAACAAGAGGTAAGTCTTTCTTTTTATTCTTGCTTTGTTTGAGATTTGACATCTTCAGAAGAAAATAAATCAAAGTCAGATTTACGGATAATTTTAACAGAAAGATAAAAAGCTTTTTCTCCGACAGATTTTTTCTGCATCTAGGTTCCGATGAGAAATGACAATTGATCCAGCCTTTTCTTTGTCCCTGATTATTCTGTAATATTTTCCATGCTCTCAGGTATTGGACTGCCTATAGCTTACAGGCTTACAGCTCATCAGTGCACAGATGGGAATTAATGGGGAAAAAAATCCCTTCTTTTAATTGGAAAGATGGATTATTATTACTTAATTTTGTTTTGTAAATACTCATTTAGTATTTTTTCAATAAGATTTTTTTTCTCTCGTCTTTTGAATCTAATATATACAAATTATGTCTCGATAACAACAAGGAAAGAAAATCAAAACTTTCAAAGTCCTTTAAAAGAAAATTTAAAAATTTACCTTAAAAACACCCCTTAAACGTACTGGATCTCGAACTGCTAGAAATGTTATACGTATATATAAATTTTTTTCTTTGATTTAAATTTTTTTTAATGATTCTTTACTATGTGGAGATAAGGATAATTTTGCCATTAGAACCTGTAACTCAAAAATAATGCCCACAATCACTGGCAAAAACAACTTAAAGGCGCTACATACTCAAGAACAGGGGAATTTGTTCCCTCTCCCAGGCCTGCAGGAACAAAATGATGTTCTTGCAGAGTATGTACAGTCTTTAATCATGGGTACCACCAAATAAGCTTTAACCTAAATCCATATACGTGGATTGTATTATTTCAGATTGAAGGAGAGTTTTTTTCCTAATGAACATGGGGATTTGGGGAAATGTCTTCAGATTGATCCTAGAATCCCAGAGATGAGCCAAATGAGTAGGCAAAGGGGAAATGGCGACTCATGATCAGCCTGAATATTCCAGCTGACAATCAGTACATGTGTAAACTAAAGAGAAATTTGACAATAAATTTTTGAGCCTTTCATCACTTCAAATGCAGCCGAACATATTCAAGCCTGAATCAGATCCATAATTTGAAGGTAAACAGCACAAGAAAGCTTCCATCTGCAAAGATCTAGAGAGGCAGAGTTGCTTACACGCTGCTACCCAAAGCCAAGATGCCAATAGCTTCCATTTGTACAAAATGTGTGAAATGTTGGTGGGTTGGTAAATGAAGGTGTGAGGAACGGTTTCCTGAACAACAAGTGGATTCATCTGATTGCCCAGTGAACAAATACATTAACACAAAATACTGATAGCATTTAGGTACCTTGACTTTGCTCCAATCACTATGACGTGAGAGCCTAAAACAGGCTGCAGTGAAAGGTTTGCTGGGGCTGGAAGCATTTAGGTCCGTTCCTAGCTGCTGTAGGCCATTCTGTTAGGGGTATTTGAATCTTTACTCACCAAACTGTAGTAATTGGAGTTAAACTTAATAAATTCATTTTATAAAAAGCCATGGAGAGCTTACTTATGACCATTTTATACTTGGTAGTTTATCATTTTCACACGTGATAGTTGCAATAAATGAACGGCCACAGATGTTCATTCAGATATCCGAATAAATTCTTTCCCTGTTTTCAGCTTCTCATCATATCAACATCTGGAGCTTCATCGTTGGCAAGACATGTTGCCAATTAAGCAGCCTTAAGGCTGATGTTGTAATCAAATTAATCCACAGCCAGGAAGTGCCAAAAATAATTTGTTTCCCCTTGGTAATACTACATATTTTAGAAAGATAACCAGGGAAGAGGTGAAAATATTCTGTTAAAACTTGATTTGTGAACTCTCAAACTTCCAATAAGTGTTTTCTTAGCCTTGGTAAACTTGATCTTAGAAACTTGTTTTTTCTATCATTAAAAAAGTTTGCACTTAACATTTAAAGCAAATGATTTACTTTCCTTCAATTTCTTTCCTGAGTTGTGTCTGCTGCTTTGGACGTGATAAGGGCTAACTGAGTGATCACTTTGCTGTGAGTGTTGAGTTTAGGTGGTTCATCTTTAGTCAATTTCATGGAAAGTCCACTTTAAAGTCTGAAGTTGTTCCAAATAGGATTTCTGATTAATCCCAAAGTAACTGGATATCCACATTATACTTGATAATATAGGGTGAAAATAAAGGATAAAAAGGGTGTACTTTCAATTTCATTGGCCACACCTGAGGCACTGTCACTGATTGGTACTTTGTCAAGTTTAACATAGAAACCATAATAAATGGCCATCTTCTTGTATTTATCCCTATATATATATGATCATTTATTCTTTGCAACTTTTATAGCAATTTTTCATTGTATAAATTGTTTCATTTAATTTATTTCAATTGTGCCCTTTCATGTTCTTTTGTGCTCTGGAAAGCACTTTGGCTCCTACACATTTGATAAAGTGCCATGAAAATGAAAAATAAGAAATACATTAGATATAACTTTTTTCTGTATTAATGATAGAAAGTGACAACAAATGTTATGGATGTATTTGTTCAATAGTCAATGTTATATACGTGGCTAACCAGTGTGTAAAATATGGCAGACACCCTCATGCTGACTGGTTGATCATTGGTCTGTGTGTTTACTTGCCTTTCTTTCCTCTTTTTGTGCAGGTTATACTCTTCTTTAAGGTTCATACCTTGTATAAAATTCCATAAAATTTCTAAACAGCGTTTTGTTTTTTAAAGTTGTTTTAAAGTACTTCACACACTGATTCTAACCAAAGTTAACGATAATCCTGCTGACATTGCAGTTTGTGAAATCCATTGATTGGCCACCTTGCACTAACTTCCGTCTCATCTTGGCCACCCCATCTAAGATTTCCTGGATACGCCCCTGATGACAGCCAGCTACGTTGTGGAACCTCTGCGTAGGGGGCAGCTGCTCAACCAGTTGAGTTAACCACCGCCCTAAATATTCTCTTGAGAGTATCCACCATGTTCCATTATAAAATAATACTCCTGGTTCTGCCACATTGCTACATCTTGTTCTCCTCACTAAACAAGACGATTCACTGAAGGGTCAAATTCAACTTTACTCACTGACTTCTTTATCTCCAGGGTATCATATGAGTTGACTTCCTTAGTGTAATAATTCTACTACTTTCTAGCCAGATTCAACTCCCAAATATTTTAGGAAACAGCCTTGGAGTAAAACCTCCCTCGTGACTTTTTTTTTTAGGATAAAATTGTACCCAGGGACGTTACCCATTTAAATTAGTTTTGCATCATTTGACCTTACTGCCGCGTGCACACACACACCAATGTTGGTCCAAACCATATGCCATATGGCTGTAAATGATCAAAGATCCTATATTTGACTTTGAGATTTCTCCAGAGGGGAGCAGTGCTGCATTTGAAGGGAATTCACATTAACATGTCTCCAGCTGAATTTAATTGCTCCCTTGCTCCCCTCATTTCTTTAAGACGGAGCTCCTGCCATGCTGTTCGTGTGCCGGTATATGAATGTGTGGGGGAAAAAATGGGGAATCGGTAGACCGGGCGGAGGAAGCGAGAGACAGAAGCCCAGAGGAATATTGGCCCTGTGGTATGGTGGATATTACATCTCTTAATAAAAGGCAGATGCTAGGGGCACAGAAAGGCCATGCAGGAGAAAAAATGGAAGAAGAGGGAACAGGAGGAGACAGGAAAACATTCTTCACCTTTCAGATGATTTTGTCTGCTATCATCAGATGATAGAAAATATCTGTTTAATTAATTAGACATATCTGGCGACAGCATCAGGACACTGAACTGTAGTCTCTGATGGTAAAATAATTAAATGCGGAGAAAGACGTGCAGAGATGACACAGACAACTTCTTTTGAAAAAGAATGATTTTATTTATCACACCAAGGAGAAGCTGAAAGACAAGTTTTCCTCCTCGGGGTCTGATTGACAAGCTGAAATAATGAATTCATCCTTGCTTTTTTAATAATACTGGGACCAACTTATTACAAACTTCAAATCAAGTAGACTGACATCTTTTCTTTTCTTTTTTTTGTTTCCAAAAGGGACGCAGGAACATCTGACAGCAAATGTTCTGCTCTTCCGATGAGTCATTTAAATTTAAAGAGTACAAAATCTCATCATCCGGCAGGCAGCTGTTGATACAGGAGTTTGATCAATTTTTCACAAATCCAATGTGTTGCTTTTTTATTTTATTTGTTTCTTGATTGGAAATTATCCAAGCGTCAAAAGGAGGTTATATTTTATGAACCATGGAAAGGTTTTCCTTCTGCAAAAAGCCAAAATGAAATGTTTGATAATCTTGAATTACATGGTCAGAATTGTCTCAGAAAGCCCAACAAATAATCAGACTCATATAATAGTTCAAATCTTTGTACAACTTTACCTTTTACCTCTATTTAGATAACTTTTGAAAGGGTTCAATAATTTGCAGTGTGTTGCTCTATTTAAAGACGCACTACGGAACTTTTGCAGATTTTTCTCAGTGACCCCACTGGCAGCTAAATCAGCATCCAACATGCACCTCGCCTGTACTGTGAGCTCTCTGCAGCCAGTAAAACTGAGTCTTCTTCTTATCTCTTGATCTGTCCCTCTGTCTTTTCCTCTTTTCCTCAGATAATGTCTTCTTGTGTTTCTTTGCTGAATCAGCCACGGTGTGCTTTCAAAATCTGCTTGCCTGCATGTGGCACACCATAAAGCGAAACTCATATGCAATATCACGGCCTCCCAGAAGAAAAATGTTTCTCAGCCTTAGGACGGTGTGTGGTAGAAACAGCTCCAGAAATGTACTTAATGAATATCAATGTGCCATCAAACGAGTCGGGTACACAGAGTTTAAGGTCGGAAAGTTACATAGTACGTCTTTAACTGTTAAGTTTTGACTGTTGCTTTGAAAATTCAATGAAAATGTCCATTTTAGCCTTTTTATTTCAGTTGGGTGACTGATACATGCTCAGTGTGACATACAACTTTTATTTTAATTTAAATTGATGGATTCATGTATTTTAAATTACCTATTTTGGAGCTTCTGCTACCACTAACACAAGCCATGGCTGCTTCTGATATGGGCAAAGAGAAGGAAAGTATAAGGTGACAATCCAGAAACCATCATGGTTTTCTGCTTCTCTCCCACTTATGACTCCTTACTCTTCAACTGCACTTAATAGCAGCACTCAAAAATACATGGTTTTGAAAATCACCATGGTTACACATATTACCATCAATGCTTTGCAGTTCCAATCATATCATGTAAACACTGCCTGACAGAAAACATCTGAATACATCACAGACTTTACAGCCATGGATTCAAAAACTTCTAAAATGCAGACAAGCGTACATATTACATGTTTTCTGGAGACATTTACGTTCCAGAGTGGTTACCTAAAAGGCTGAGCATTTTTAACATTATAGGCTAAATACCATTATTCCCAATAAAGTAAATGAATATTCTGTTTTGGTACTGGATCATATGTGCATTACATGTGTTGTATATATTTTCATACTTCTTCTGCACCTCAGCCAGCTGTTCATTAAAACTATCCATTCAATTTTGTTGAATGCATCAAAGTGAAAATGACATGTTTTTGTTTCCTGCTTTTTACATTATTATGCCCTTTAAAATATCGGAATATCCAACAATAGTTCTCAGACACCTTGAAAAAATATCTGTCCAAATGATGAACTGAGAACAAGCTGCAAGAACTCCAAAAACCAGGGCTGAATATCAAACAATAATTCTCCTCAGACAAAGTGGATAAACAGGTTCTTTAGTGCAATAAATGAATAAAGGTAAAGTTTTGTCTAAGGACACTAAATCAATTAATTAGGTTCCATAATTGTTTCACAAACTACCCAGAGACGCTGTTGCTCCATCTGCCATGATTTTATTACTCAAATAAGGTTATCTTCACGGCACATTATCTCAGTGTAAATCATTTTAAAAAAGGCCACATTGATTAAAAATGCAGTTGGATTGATGCTGATGAATTTTTCACCTGTCATGGACATTTGTAATTTCCATTTTTTCCACTGTGGATGTTAACATGGAGGTAAATGCATATTGGAATACACTACATTTTATGTAAATGTCATAAGGGGTCGTCTGCTTGAAAAGGGGAGAAAGTCCATTTGTTGGAGACCAGGACTTTCTATACTCACTTCAATTTAAAACTTATTTTTGTTTCAAGTCACTTTTTTGTTTACTTCTCCTTTCAATATCTATTTGGTTTAGACATGTAAACGTGGTCAAGATGATGAGGATCAGAATGGAGAAGAAATGGGATTCAAATTACTTTGAATAGAAGCATAGATCCATCATGCCTTGTGTCAACAGTTCAAGATATATACACTGGGACCCAACTTTTTGAGTATAAAGTGGTCCATGGACCAATCTATGGAGCTACAACAGGGACATACGTTTTGTGACTTGTATTTGCTGATGTGTGACTTGTATATCCATATTTGTCACGAACAGATGCGTAAAAATCTGAAAATACAAGTACAAAACAGAAAATCCATACAAAAAACAGAAAGCATCTTAAAAACAGCAACGTGGCTGACCAAAGTGCTGTACAATAAAATAGAAATAAATAGAGAATAAAAAATATATAAAAAATTTAAATACCAGACTAAAAATAAAACCAAATATATAAGGCCAAAGAATAAGTGTGTGTTTTTAAACAAGATTTAAAAACAGCAATTGAGGGAGCCTGTCTGATGTGCTGGGGAAGTTCATTCCATAGCTTTGGACCCAAAACAGAGAAAGCACGATCACCTCTAAGCTTCCTATGATACTTTGGAACTACCAACAATTACAGGGGCAGAAAAATGGAAAGAAAGAAAAAGGTGACCATGGCACTCTTGAGGTTCTTTTTTTTTTTTTTTTATTAAAAAAAAAAACTTTCATAAGAAGTGGCTAATGTATGCCAACAGTTAAAAATACCAGCACACTTTCTTCATCGGGGTGGTAAATCAGTCATGAGGACACAGGTGAAACCTATAAAGGTAATACCAGGAAGTGACACCATGAGTATGAACAAACAGATTACCCAAATGAGAGAGGAAACAAAAACACACAAAAAATTCACAAAACAATTAATAGCTAACATCAAAGTATACAATGTGTTACATTGTATTCTTTGATATTAGTTTTAAATACTTGTCCATAACTTTTGCTACAGGCTAGCACCTAACTGAGTGTCTGCTTCTGCTTATTGGAACTTGTCAACAACTAACGGACACATTACCGTCACCAAGTGGTGGGAGGCTGCATTGCAACTGAGCTTCTCATGCAGCCTTCACGGCCCACCAATGCAAAACTGAAAGTATTTTGCAGCCCTCGAGGCCCAAGCAATGGTTAGGAATCACTGGTGTAAAGGATATTTTCTTGCTACACTTAGTACCAACTGAGCATAATTTCATGTCCATCCTCTTCTGATGGCTACTTCCAGCTGGATAATGCACCATGTCACAAAGCTCAAATCATCTCCAAGTGGTTTCCTGAACATGACAATGAGTTCACTGTACTCCAATGGCCTCCACAGTCACCAGATCTCAAGGATGCACCTTTAAGATGTAGTCATGTCAATATAGACCAAAATCTCTGAAATAGTTACTTTGGAAGTCTTGCAGGTCATAAATAATGTACAGTTTCTTGTCCTTCAACACTAACACAATAGTTTTACACTTGCTTTATGTTTTGCTGTGGAACTGGTTTGTATGCTGTCTGGGAGCTCTTACGAAGCATACATTTATTAAATATGCACTTCATGAACCAACCTCAAGTTTTTCTTGTTTTTTTCCCCTCTTTGTTCAAAACAAAACCTTATATGCTTCAAATATTTGCAGAACCCTGGAACCAAAGATGTTCACAAGTCCTTGTCAAGTCTCAAGTCTTTGACCTCAAGCCAGGTCTCAAGTCTTATGGAGCAATTCCAAGTCAAGTTGCAAGTCACTTTCAGTTGTTATGAGTAATTTCCTATGCAACACTTTTTTTCCTGAATGTAGAGAAGAGGGCCAATATGCTACACTTTATAGTGCAGGATCTGCCCTGCAGGTTTTAAATGTTTCCCTGCTGCAACACTCCTGGTTCAAATGACAGCTTCTTGTCAAGTTCTGCACAAGCCTCTTAACAACCCACTAATAATCTAACTCAGGTTTATTGCTGCAGGTAACCATGTCAAACCTGCAGGACAGTGACTCAAGAGGTCCACAGTTGCTGATCTCTGCAATAATGCAAAATAAAAATATTTTTTTTAAAGGATTGAAATAACTGGTTGAGATGAGTAAGCTACACAAAGTATGGATTTTTAAACTTTTTTAAACTAAATTCAATAATATTAATAATGAAAAAATGCTCTGTATTTAGATTAATTTATATCCAGTACTTGCAGGTCCAGTAAATCAGCAACAACTGTACTTTCCTGATAAACAGACCTAGTAAAACCGTGTTTACTGCTCCCAATTTGGTTCTAGTTTAAGGTCCTCATATCAAAGTCAGCAGTTTATGGAAACTGTTCAGTAAATGTCTCATTCTTCTTCTGAACACATTCAGTGGAGCCAATCTGATAGAGTTCACATTATTTTAGTCACTCAAAGGTATGCTGTGTCCATTTTAACTCAAACTTTCCAACTTCCGAGATGGAAGTTTCAACTGGAACGGCCCCCTGAGGTCCGATTTCCCACTCGGAAAGTCGGAGATCCTCACAACCTCCGACTTCACGTTTAAAGATGGCCGCGCCCAGTGTTTGCAGTGTAGAAGCCCCTGTAATATTACATTTATTTGCACTTCTGACCAGTTTTTGTTGCATTAAATCAGTCGTACACATAGTATTGTTTGATATAAATGTAGGGAAATTCCACTGTAACGTGTAATTCACATTTTTCATGAACTACAACGCCGGCTGTCAGCAGCGCCGAGATCCAAAAACGGCAAATGCCGCTTTCCTCAACGACACTCCTCAACGACATCATTTCCAAGCGGCAATTGGCATTTTTTTCAATAGTCTGCCGTTGTTTTAAAACTGCAATTACAACACCGCTTAGAAACAGTTCTGTTTGAGTTGCTTTGCTGGTTTAAAATGGCAATTACCCCTGAGAAATGGCTTTGGTGTGGAAGTTGCCATCTTTTTTTCCAAATTGTGAACTGGAAAGCTGTTAACTCGGGCGTGACGTCATTCCCAGTTCCGACTTCCCAGTTCCAAGGATAAATGGAACGCACCAGTAGTATCAAGCTAATGTTTATGTGGCTCTAAGCTTGTTGCTAACATAGATGCTAACATTAAGCTTTCATATTGCATTGTTGAGGTTTGACACTGGAATATGAAAGCCAAGTGTGGTGCGTGTGGTGGATCCGGCATCCTGTATTTAAACACCGCAGATGTTGCAGTTTGCTACTCTTATATTTGTCCTTTTAATTAAGTTTTTAATACCTAAAAGCTCCAGTGCAGCTGCAGCAACAGATGTGCTGCCATTGTTTTGATTGATTGCGCGTGCGGATGTGTCTGTGTATGTGTGATGTTACTAGTGCGTTCCAGTTGTCCTGGGAACTCGGAATTCCGAGATAATCTTGTCGGAAATGACGAAGCGATCTCTGGATTCCGAGCGGGGAACTCATAATTCGCAGAGGACCTCGAGATACAAGAGTTAAAGATGGCTGCGCCCTGTACCAGGATTAAAATTCTTTATGATATATTTGTGTCCGTTAGGTTTCTAGTATAAACAACAGCGGGTTGTTATCATAATTACCCTGTTACGGGGGGCTTGCTCGTGATAAATTGCATCAATATGTGCAGTTTTTTATACAATTAGCACTAACACCCGGCTGGAGTTTTCACAGAGCACGTTTTTACAACGGGTCTGTGATTTACTAGTTTTATCAGAATTAGTTGTTTTGGAGGTTTCCATTTTTTCCGAGTTCGGAGACAACTGGGACACACCGTCAGTGAAGTCTGAGGAAATGGCATCGGACAGGAGTTCAGATAGAAAGATCATGAAAAATGAGTGGAAAAAAAACCCAAAAAATAAAAGATTTCTCACGAATCCCAAAACGCGAGTCCAAGTCGAGCCGCAAGTCTTTTGATTGCGAGTGCAAGCCGATTCTCAAGTCACTGGTAATGCTACTTAAGTGCAGAGTCCGAGGCTCAGACTCAAATCCCCATCTCTCAAAATCAGACCTGCGTGTGTGAGAGGAAAAATCGTGCCCTTCAACTCCTGCATTTTTAATAAACTGAAGGAAGAACAGACCAAGAGTTTTTTGATAGAAGAAGCCTGTTCTCTCATTTCACCAACTCTCTGTCATCATAAGGTGATTAGGTTTTGAGAAACACTCACAAATATTTTAAATATGTCAAAAGAATGTTTTGCTTGCTATAATCAAATCCCATTGTTATGAAGGCAATGAGGCAGAACAGCAGGTAACAAAAGCTTGCATGATACACACACACACACACACACACACACTCACACACAGACATGCTGCAGATGAAAGAGAAAATACACCAATGAGGATTCCGTGTGCTGAGCCTGCCAAGCGCTCACCCATAATTAGGTGGTGATGTAGTGGCTTTTGTTCTATCTGATTAATTATCAGCAGCTCTCAGAGTAAAAGAAAACAGCCAATTAACTTTATCCAGGTTCTCATTCAATTACTCAGACGCTACAGGCGAAAGGTCAGCAGGGGTTGAGTTTGTTGTGGCTCCGGTCAAAAGTAAAGAACCAGAAAGGATCTTTTTAGACCTGCAAAAAGGGCAAAGAGGCAATTTTCTAATCCAATTATCATTACTTCTTGGTGTTTTTTCCATTTTCCACTCAATCTCCCCGTTACATCAAAAATAGACGGCTTGGAAAACAAGCAGAGGTAGCGCCGTGTTGTGCACAGTACTGGAATGCATCCAGTTAAGAGATATGCTGTCAAAGAAAATTTGCTTGTTTTTGAAGCTTGAACCAAATATAATTCCATGGCTATCAATCCTACATGTCCGACACTTTTGATGAAAACAATTAATACTTGGGGAGAAAAACGAGAACGGCAAGTGAAAAGATTTTGAACATATTCCCTGAATTTTACATCCTGCTAGAAACTATTAAGCTGCAGCCACCGCTGACTGACTGGAAGAGACACTCTTCGGCTTCAGCTGTGGAGTTAATTAGATAGATTTACTGTGGGAAGGTGATTGTGGCAGCCCAAGATGATCAGACTGCTGTCAGGGTCAGTGGTGGTGTTATTTACGGAGAAATGTGTGTGCGCTTTGATGTCTGTCAGTGCATGTGTGGTCGCAGAGTGTACCAAGCCCCTCATTACCTCCTCTCTCCAATCACAGGGTGAATTTATTGCCGCCGCAGGGAGGCCGTGAAAACCCTGTTGTGAGGTAGTTAGGTGCTCCAGCACATCGGCAGCCATACACATCGCCTTTATGGTCACCCCTTCCCTCTCCCAGCCATTGTGGAACTTTTGCTTGAGAGCAAACATCAAACAGATTTAATGAAAGAATCCCAGCCAGATCCAGAGCTGACTAATTTCAGCTCTATTTTTATATCTGTCTTACATTTTTTCTGCAGAGGAAACATTACAGGAATTTCAGGGATTATACGTGGCAGCAGATTCCTCTGTTAATCTGCGAATACAAAAGGGACAAGGTGGAATCATTGATAGTCAAGGCCTTTGGAGCGACTACTGTGTGTAAGAAGATCTAAAAATAAAGCAACGTCCTTTAAAACCAGTGGCGAGCTGTATCACAGGTAAATAAAAGCTCTTTCACTTAATAGGCTTTATTGAGCCGGTTCGATTGGGCTGAAATTGGCTTGTCGGGTGTAGAAACAAAAGGAAGTCCTCCCAAGCCACATGCTCATCAATTACAGTGTGTGTACAATAATTGCACCATATTGATCTCTTTGCTTCATCTACTCTACTGGCATCCCAAAGCATTCCTCTTCTGTCTGTGTCCATCTCTCTCTTGGATTTTGCCATTAGACTTTTGTAAAATGCTGCCATTTCAGCCCCTGCTGTGACATCGATGGGCTATTTTAGATTTATTTAGATTTATCTCTGTTGATGAGCCATCCAGCATGTAGCAGTGATTGGGATGCAGAAGGGAATGGTCTAGAATTTCAGGACTCTTAAGAATTTAAGTTGAGATGTATTGGTTATTGCTGCTGCTTGAAGTACATTAATTAAGACCCGGAGCATGGGCAAACTAAGACTGTTAAATTAAAACATTCTCATTTCTAACTCATCACAAGCAGCCGCTTAGTAAAGAGCCCTTTGTGTCAGCTTACAGCACACATATTAGGTACCACTGCTGCATTTTTTGGATACAGGGAACAGCTCTACATTTGCTCATATAAGCCCTCTAACACACATCCAACTCCAAAGTAAGCAGTGTTGCAAACTCCTCAGTAAGAAAAGTAGCTATTGGCTGTCCTAAAAGTTGCTAGAAGTTCCTAAATTATGTCATCGTCTAATTGGCATATAATTTGCTTTTTATGGCACATGCATTTTAGCATTTTTCCTCTTTTTTTTAACACACAGGGTTGACCTTCAGAAAATCTGTTCATATTTTAGGAGATGCAACTCTAGCCAAATGTTCTGTATTGTCTCTGGTATAGGACCTGTCACCATGGTCATAAACAAATGGAAGAAAATGTTGCTAAAGGGAGACTGGGAAAGCATGTTAATTATTATTAAAGAGTTTGTAACCTAAATGATATTTTTTTAATCACAACCAAGAGTTTCAATGTCTTGTTTTGTCAAGGAGTTGGAGTGACGGAGCAGAGACGGCTGATTACAAACATGTCTGTCTCATCACTGTGGAACAAAACCTTTGGATAATAAATCATGTCTTAAAAAACTTTGCTAATGTGTTCTCCTATGACTCTGCCTTTGTTTGAAATGAATCATGAAGGTCCTACTGGTTTACATGGAGATGGAAGGGTCTGGAAGGGTCCTGGATTTTGAAAAACAAAAGCTTTGTCTTTTATTTA
>JBBBVU010000018.1:6067435-6093003 GCA_037177055.1 Atherinosoma microstoma
TGAAGCGCCCTGAGATGACATTGTCGTGAATTGGCGCTATACAAATAAAGATGAATTGAATTGAATTGAATTGAATAACTGGGTCCAGAACAACAGAAAAAAACTGGAAACATTTAAGAGAATTTGGGAAAAAGTAAAACAAAATTAACGGGGCCCTAATTAATGTGCAAGTTAAACAAAAAAAAAAGAAAAACTTTTGTCATTTGTGAAGTTCATGAGTCAGCACAGCCAGAGAAGGTGTAACTAAATCCTAATTTTATTTTCTTATGTGGTGTATGATTCCATGTTTTCCCTCTCATTCAGTCATTTCAAAGTGATTTTTCTCTACTTCCTGTAATTTATCTAAAATATGAAAAAACAATATCCTCAGCATTTCTTTAAGTCTGATTACAAAGCCAGTCTTTCCAGCTTCTAAATAAATTAGTTTTGTGTCATATCTTCAAAAAAAAAAAAAAAAAAAAAAATGAATGAATATTTTCCAAGTGTGATGTTTCCTTTATTTTTGCCAGGAAAGTTTGCAGGAGAAAAAAGGCCTGACCAAGACATGAGAGGGGTTTTCATATTTCCATTTATTTATTAATTATGCATGCCAATGCTGAAAGCATTAAGGCACACATATCACTATCGCTTTTTAATGAATTTTGGCATCTAACTCCGCCCGAAGCTTCGACTCTTCCCCCACAAAAGTTATTCAAAAAAAGGTGCATCTTGATTGGGAAAAGTGTGCATGGACTTTTCCTATATTAAAGACTTTCAATGTCCACATGATTCACAGAAAAATATAACTTTTTTCCCCCATAGGATTGAATGGGATCTGGCCGAGATGAGCCAAAAACCCAGGCTACTTTGGAAACTTACTATTATCATGGCAGTGGGCTCTGCTATAATATGCACCCCCCATTACATCTGTCCCTGTTGGTCCTATTATTTCATACATACAGACCATTTAATTTTAAACATTTAATTTTTTTGTATCATTATTATTATTATTTTAAAAAAGACAAAAAAAAAACCCTGCTACAACAATAATTTCCCTCGAAGAGGGATACATGAAGTATATTTCATTTCATATTTCATTTCATTCATTTAAGCATTACTATTTAAGGGTTGCTTTTCACGGCAAAGGTGCTTTTTTTTTCGGCACTACAGTCCTGGTACTGTGTACCGCCACTGAATATTTACCGCCCGGGAATAATTATTCGTCCAAAGGGGGACACGACATTAGTTAAAACATTAAGAAAGTTAGATGCTACCAAGCTAATAAAAAAATTAAATTGAATTAAAAAAAAAATTCACTTAAACTAACAGACTTAACATGAAAATTGAAAAGACACAAACCTAATCTGTACAAATGAACTCTGGGGTTGAAAACAGTATCCAGGATTTTGTAGCGTTCTTCGGTTTCTAAATGAGACATCTTCCTCTCCTTGGCGGCTGCAAGTCTTTGAAAATGTCCAAACTCTTCCACCCGCTTCATCCAGGTTCACCCATCGTATGAACTTTTCTATTTGGGTTGCTGTAAAATCTTCTGGTACGTTTCTCTCCTGAGAAATCCTCTAGCACGTTAAAATCTGTTAAAAACCGTTAGGCCTTTTCTAAGTTCAAACTGCTGCTGTTGCTAGGTTACCGGCGGTAAGGTTGTCAACCGTCAATACGGAATCATCCCGCGTTTAGAAAAAATGTTATGCGTTCCCTATTGAGCTGAAAAGGAACGCATTTTGTCTTGTATTTCCACGAGAATACTATATATTTATATATTTATTTTTTGGTCAACAAAATAGATGAATGCCATGAAAATGGACGGTTTTGTTACCCTGCTCCTGTTGTGTTTCATTAGTAGCCTTACTTTAATTCTCAACCGTCAGGTGCCCACATCAGGCCCAGACTGGCCCATGAGAAGCCGGACAGTACTTGCTTGCTCATCAGGTGAAGCTGCTGTTGACCACTTCTTGTTTTTACTGTTGCAGAGTGATGTTAACATGTTATATTGATGGTAAATTGGCATGTCAATTATTTGCTGACAAAATGAGCCGATCATGTTGTTTCCAGTTAACATGATATCATGATATGAATAATGGAGTCCTGTTGGGACTGTTGTATTGTTGTCTTCTGATGAGAGTAGGAGAGAGAAAACTATGGAGTTGCTTATAGCTTAGATAATAGCTAAATTGTAGTAGAAGCATGAGATTTTATTGTGTTTTGCAGAAGAAGACAAAATGCCTCCACGGGTTGCTAACTTTATGTTCCAGTAGAAAGCAGTTACATTTCTGGTTGTTCTCCCTTTGCAGTAATAACGTGTGATCAGTTTGAGGAAACTATGGTTTTCCAACTTTCAAAAAGTCAGGCAGCAGCATTTCAAGAAAGCCTGAATTTGTATTCACCTTGCCTTTTCTAATAATCACTGTGAACAACGATAGCTGTCAAGATTTTGAAGGCTGAAGCCTTGCTGAAAGTTAAAAGAACTCAAATGTCTTTATCAAACCTAATATGTTTTGCTTAACCGTCGAAGGAATTACATTTGAGTGCAGAAAGACATTCACAACCCTCAGTTCCCTGGTGTCAGCTGCAATCTGTAGACACTAAGACCAACAACAACGCTGCAGTCCTGTTAAATGAAAGAAAGAAAAAAGTTTCCCGATTACTTCTGACAGAGCAAAAGGAGTAAAGTGAGATAGATGTCTGAAGCCAGACCTTCGCCTCATTTCACCCCTTGACTAAGATGCTGTTCTGGGTGCTGAAAGCTAGTTCATATCATATGATCAAAGGTGCAAAGGCAAACGTGTTTATGCATTTTATAAGCCGAGCGTTGAGAAATTATTTCCCTCGTCATCCCACTTTGCAATCCAGCAACATTGCTTATGGCATCCAGAACCCTTTAAAAAAAGTTTAAGGCAAATGGATGGTTACAGGAAAGCAGGGAAAAGAGTTAAATGATATCCCGCACGATCCACCTGTCTTATGTTAGCCCCCAGATTTATCTCTTTGACTGTGTTATCCTGCTGGGTAAAAGAAAAAAACCCATTAGCATTCAAGTAGTTCCCACAAATCTCCCTTTCACACAAAAGGAATAATCGAATGATCCGCGAGAATATTCTAAAAATCACCTACTCAGCGTCTTACTTATCGCCCCCCGCCACCTGGTAGATGTCAGGAAGCGAGCGAAAGACGGGAAGAGTTAGAAGGTCCCCAGTCGCTAGATAAAAAAAAAATAAAAAAAAGTATGAAATGGACGACAGTGAAAGGATTTTCAACACTATATTATGAAGACATATCTACTCTTTTTCATTCACATGCACATACGCTGACACACTGCTGGCTCCACACACCATCCACCCTACAGCGTTATCTCTCTCACCGTTTATTACTCTCACACAAAGCGTTCAGCACAGAGCCTTGCAGATGTTCTCTCTCTCCCGAAGGCAGCCCAACCACATTCTCACATTTCAGCAGACTAGTCTTATTATCATATTTGCAGTAATTGAATTAAGCAGCAGTCAGATCGGCTGTATTTGGGCTATCAAATAAGCACAATGAAGAAGTAAACGGCCTGTGATGTTTTTATAATTGAATTTTGACTCTGCTAAAATGCTCCTTGATGATATTAGCCTCGTTATGTGGCACATTTTTATTCGGGCAGACAAAAGGTGCAAAAAGAAAGTTTTATTTTGCAGGGGATCCAAATCCCTGGTTGCTAGTTTATCAAGGGAAGACAAACAGGTGTGTGTGATGCAGATCAGGCCAGACATTCGCCTATGAAACCTCTGACTCACCAGAGTAAGTTGTCTCCATGTAAATGAAGATTATCAGTAAAATGCATTTAGCATACAAAGAGATGTAAATCTGTAGACAGTTTTTTTTTTTTAACTGTCACCAAACCTGATTTGGTGGAAGGACTACAGCCGTCACATCCTATGTCTTCTTTCCAGATACAGAACATTAAAAACCTATTTACATTCCATTGCACTTTGTCAACACCTCATCGTTGTGCAGTGTGCTGGTGCAGCATTCACGAGTCAATGTTGGAAGCTATTTTTCCGAATTGACACAATTTCTTGATATCTTAATGGGATTTTTTTTTCATTCTTGTTTTGTTTTTTAATCTTAGTTGCATTGTGTGTAGAACTTAAGAGTACCTTAGCTGCAGTAGACAGTCCTCTCTCTTTGGAAAACCAGTGAGTATCCCAATGGTCAAACTAAAAATAAAAGCTCCTCTCCATTTTAGACAACTCAAACCTTACATCTGCCTCAGTGCAGCAACATGGTCCATATCGTCTCACAGTGGTGCAAACCAGACTGTTTTCGAACACAAGGTGGATCGTGTTGCTACAGGACTTAGCGAGTAGAAGCAACTGTCTGATGCAGAAGTGACATGGTGTAAAAATCCACATTGAAGCTCTTGTTTGAACTTGTATGAAGGTAACATTTGGCTTTAGTTTGCCCATCAAGCAAGCTTCTGATTGTCCTAACTGAGAGCAGACTGGCTGCTGTCCACTATAGGACACAGAGCATGCCAGCAGGTGTTTCACATAACCCCACTCAATCATTCTTTTTCTAAATCTTTGCTTTGGTCAAACACCAAAAGAAGGCAGTACAACAGCTCCTTTATCCACCACTCACTCCACTCCACCCTTCTCATTCTCAAAAGCACTCAATAACCTATTAAGCACATTATTACTGTATACAAAGCAAACAGTAAACAACTTGAGAGCTCATAATAGCACACACAACTCAGACTGCCACCCACCAAAGGTGACAGAAAAATACTTGGCTGGAAATGATTTTTCCCGAATACTAACATTTCCTTCATTGGTAGTTCAGCTATGGCCATTTAGATAATACCTTGTCTTGTTCTTGTGGGCATGTTAAAGTCGTACAAGCTTTTAGATCACTGCAACATAGAATGTGACAGACTGCTGGCAGGTTTATGTTCCAGCCAAAACTCTTGTAGTAATTCCTCTACTTTCGTACATCTCTGTAAATCCTGGGAATTACTGTTGTTCCTTTGCTCTGTGTTTGATGTTTTCAGAGGCTAATGTTCAGAAAAGTTGTTTTAATGGGCAACTTTTACTTTTTGAGAAAAAAAACTGTGTTCACTAGAAATCAGATGTACTCATCGGGATTAAGGATGGGCGTATCAATACTCTGGAAACGGTACTTCGATATCTGCCAAAATATCGGATTCAATACTTTTTAAAATATTGCGATAGCACTTTTCTAATATTAAACATGCCATTCATTTTCAAATCTGTGAGTTTGAGCAATAAAGTTTCGTGCAAAACTCAGCCGCGGTAATCCTTCCTTCTCTTCCGTGTCACATGATTATGCTGGCCTAACCCAATCCATCTTCATTTGTCAGCACTTTAAAACCACAGAGGACCAAAGTGCTGTACGAAATAACAATTAAAAGCACAAGTAGCATAACACAGGAGGCATAATAATGGCAAAATAAGATAAGACATTGGATAAAAGACATAAAAGATTATAGACACAAAAGATAATAGACACAATCAAATTAATTAATAAATAAATAAATAAATAAATAAATGAATGAATGAAAATCAACTTCTCAAGGCCGAGGAAAAAAGATGAGTTTTAAGAAGAGACTTGAAATTACAAAGAGAAGAGGCCTGTCTGATGTGGAGTGGGAGGCTATTCCACAATTTAGTTTCCTCTTTGTCTTGAGGACTCTAAGGAGCAGCTGATCTGTGGGAGCGGGTTGGATGATAAAATATAGGTCATATATGTCATGATTACATGTTGATGCTGCTGGTGTTGGAATGATGATGTGTTGTAATATTTTATGAGTCTAATGAAGGTTCTCAAACACTGTTTTATCATATTTATTATACATATCTTATTTTCAATTTTAGAGATGTAAATAATTTAATTTTCATTTGTAGTCTATTTTATCATTCTTAAAGATTTATTTTCATCTCATTTTCACTTAATTTACTCGTTAAGTAAAATCCTTATGAAAGGATCATTTCTTTCAAGTATTTCTTTTCACATTTCCCTTATAATAAAGATATTAATGCACACTTTACAATCGCATAATCTTCCTTTAGGGAGCAAAAAGTACTGGTAATTGAATCAGTATTAAATGTGAAAAAGTAGCATACGCTAACAGAATCATATAAAAAAGACATATTCGCCCATCCCTAAATGGGATATAAGACATCAAACAGAGTATTGGTAGTATTTACTAGTAATTCAAAACTCAAGAGCTCAAGAGCAAAGAAATGTCATCTTCCCAATACCGTGGCACACCGAATGCAGCAAGACTTGAACTTGAAGTAGGTTGTAGATGAATTAGAGAGCTGGATATTTCTACCCTGAGATGGGAGTATGAGTGAGGAAGAAAACAGAGCAAATCTGATCTGAATTGTTTTTAGCATTGCTGACTCAGAATGTATAAGCAAAGCCGACTAATGAGGTCTTGCCAATGAAATTTTACTTTAATTACAACTTTTTACATTGAGAAATATTGCTTGTAATGTTTATTATGTTTTATTAAGGGGTGACGATGAGTGGAAGAAGGCAGCTGAAGTGACCGCTTCCCTCTAAACTGCAGTTTAAAACCCCTAGCTTATACACCTTGCTTTGCTCTTATGATTCCATTACACAGGTGGTCTTCACTCCGTGGCTTTGTCTAATGGAGAGCCTTTGCATCTCTGTAAAGTGTCGACTGCCTTATGATGCGCTTTGGCAGGCCTGGAAATGAAAAAAGGTAAAGAGCTCTTAAAAGAGACCCTGTAAAATCAGACGGCATCAGAGAATGCTGTTTTTTTTTTTATATTGAGTATTTGAATGCTGACTCCAAAGCACAAATTAGTCCTATGTGTATTTGTTATTTGATACTAGCGGAAAGCATCTCAGCAGCACACCTGCTGAAAGCGGTGAATTCTCAGGCCTTAATGCTCTGCTGAGTCGAGCATATTCCAGAGCCTGTGGCTACACTGAGAGAGCATGGATCCCTCAACTATGTTTGCTCAAAGCTGCAAAAGAAACTGTAATCATGGGAAACTGTCTCAGTTATGCTACAGTTGATATGACCTCCCACACCCTTTCAAACAGGGGATGGATCCAGCTTGACAGCAGTGAATGCCCCATTATTTCTGTTTCATTTGTACAACATTGCCCCCTAAAGTTTTTTCATGGTGTATGTCAGCCTCCCTAAGGAGCCCATGTCAGAGGACAATGCTGCATCACAATATAGTGCAGTAATTTACCACCACTTGCTCCCAGCTAATCGACCATGGATGCACCTCACCTGTATTACTCTGTCACTTTCAGTTTGAGAGAGACACCGGGGAACCATGACTATTCGCACTGCATTTTATAACCAAAGGGGGATATGCAGATGCAGGATAAATAGAGGTGTCAGAACCAAACCAAAGGGTATGTGAAATGGAGACTGGAGTAAAAAAAAAAACTGACTTTGGAAATAGGCTGCTACATGTAATTCTGTATCCTCTGGCTCTTTATACCTCATTATGAAAGTACCACTGGACTAATGGTTCATCTTAACCACATGGATGCCATATATTACAGCATTTAAAGGCATTTAGATCATGTTTAGATCACATGCAGTCCACCACTACCACCCCTTACCCTATGAATAAAGTTATAGAAACATCTAGAACTTCAGCAATTGGACTTTGTTTATCTTCACGAATCAATTATCTCTTTCACACACACACATTCAAGGTGTTATGATCACAGTATCACCTCAGTCTTAAAACCACAGAAGCTGGGAGCCACATAGTGATTTTTTGAGTTCATACTTGGAAGTGTTGTTTGCTTATTTGCTGACTTCTCTTAAATTAGCTTGTTGTGAGTGAGGAACTAAAGATTCCAGTGCTCTCTAACGTTTCATACGCTTTGAATGTGAGGAAAAGCTCATCTTTGGTCTAAAATTAGCATGAATTAATTTCCCATCACTGCGACAAAGCGGCACATTCAGATGTACAGAATCAATTTCCTCTGAAATAACACATGAATAAGTACAGAAACTCACATGCACTTTGATCTTTATGCTGCAAGCGGACAACTGGCCATCAGACACATCTGGACCATGTGTGAACATCAGTCTCAGTGTATTTTTGGTGTATATTCATCACCTTTTTTCATATTCTGCCAACAATTTTTTTTGGAGCTGTTTCTACTTGTAGAATCACTCTTGCAATTTTCAGTGTATGATTGGCTGTCTCATGCTGCAAGTGAATAAACGAGAAGGTAGGCTACACTGGTGTCTGAAAGCTAACAGCTAGCTAACCAGAAAGACAAGCTGTGTTTGATTTCACCAAAAAACAAAAAGTATACGGTGCTGTGTTTACGTTTTTTAATCGACGCGGTCCCTTATTACAAAAGGTACTTGCCACTGCCCCTTTCTGCTCTGGCAAACTATATCTTCTTGTTCAGATTGTGTGTCCCATACGGCAGTCGTGTGCTGTTTTGCTTGTTCAGACACTGGCGAACAAAACAGGGGTCCTTTCATTCCTACTGGTACTTCATGTTGGTTTGTTGTATAAGAGCCCTCGGTGATACCTCTGTGTGTTGGCTCAGAGGGGATAATTCTCGAACAGGTAACAATACTATAAAGTGCTTTTGGAGTGCCTGAACCCTTTCATACATGCTTATGACTATTGGAGACAATGCCTCTTTTTTGTGTATGCTGATTGTAGTTCACAGAACTCCTTTTATATGGGCCTTTGTTTAGTTTCTACTTCAGAGATATCCTTCTACCTTTCTGTATTTTGCTTCAAAGCTTTCTCTGCAAAAGGGGGGAACCATCTGTGAGGTAAAGACTGTTTTATACCTTTACTGTGGTATCTGCCTGGGTTGATCTCAGACCCCACAGAGTTAAGGATTCTGGGTATATTTCAACTTAAATGAACAGACATTGAGTCCTAAGTGTGCAATGATCAGGCATGTCAGTGTACGGTGACAGGTTGATTATATGAATGCAAAGCTTACTTAGGGAAACCTGTAAGCATCATTGAATTTTCTACTTCTTAATGCTAGCTTATAAAGATTATTTTTACTCACCTGCTGCCTTATGTCACCTGTTGGCATCCCTGTGTGCAGTGGGAATGCAATCGGAGAAAACTCCTCTATATTGTCTTCTGGGAACCTACCTAGTCCCCACAGATTCTATCAAACCTTTGGTTTGAATGTGCCAGTTTAGGATTATTCTGGCTTTAATTAATTGTTCCTTCCAATGTGGTGCAGACCACTGGAAATATATATTAATCATGTGACTCTGGTCAAGAAGTGGACATTTCAACCACCCTTTACTCTCCAATATGCTTTGATTGGTGTAGACATTTGGATAAAGGAATATATGCAACTTAGTTCAAAGAAATATCAGGTTCTCTGTAAACGCAGACTCTGTATAACATGCTTTTGTCTGGACAGCACACATTGACAGGCTTGTAAAATGGTCCTTGCTGGAAGCTGATGAGGGTACCACAATGGAAGTCCTGCACTCAAGCACAGAGGCACAAACTCAAATGTCTCTTGACTGTCAGAAAACTATGAAAGGCCTACTTCAGTGTCTGTTTACACCCCTCCTCATGGAGTTCACAGGTCCTCAGACAATGAATGAAATGACCTTCCCAAGATGTTGACCTGAGAGAAAGAGGAGCTCACTTAAAGATTTCTGTTCCTATAAGATTTGAAACTGGTTTAAGGCAACTTTTTGGTGCTGTAACTTGATGCATTTGGTACATTTTCATTGTTTTATTGTAATGACAAAAAAAAAGGAAGAAGAAAAAATAGATAAAAATAAGTCACTGATTTAAATGGCAGTTGTCATAGTGAACCCACAGCAATGCCAAAAGGTAAATAAACAGAAAGAGAATGTCTGGGAGCTATATTTCATTGTATTTCATCATATTTTGAATTTCAACCTGGTGCCTGAATTTTCTTTTCTCCTACATGAAGACTATGCCCCCACACTGATGCAGATGTTATACTTTCTGATTGATACAACTGACAGCTACGTCCTTTGGTTTTCCAACGCTATTAAACTTACACTCATGTTAGGAAAACGTAGATTTTTCTGAGGGTGGGTAAACGTTACGTTTTGTGGGACTGTGGCACCCTCTGGTGGCAGGAAGTCCACGTTATAGTTTGACGTTTCCGTCTCCGGCAGACATATTGCTTACCGGAGCAAATTCTGGAAAGCTAGCAGTGGGCAAGGAATTGAAACAAATTTACATCTTTAAAGCGCGTTACACTCAAAACACATAGGATATTATGGGTAAGTTGTTTGGCTAATTAACAGACCACCCACGTGTTTAGATGATTGAAGGTTATTCTTTGTCCTCTGAAGTAATAATTGAGAAATCATCCTGTCACTCTTGTTTAGCTAGTTAGCTACCTCGTTAGCTAGGTAGCTAGTTAGCATTGCGTCTGTGCGCAGTTGACTTGTTGGGTCGTTGTTTTTGCGCATGGTGACTTTTTGTGTATCGATATGTCACTTATTTGACTTAAATAAAGTGTCTTGTTGTTTACATAATGTTAGAAACTAGGTATTCAGATAATTCAATTTACAAAAGGTAGCCGTTTCTCTTTTGTAAGCTAACTTAAAGTAGCCTCGGCTAATTGCTAGCTCTGTTAGCACCGTGCTGTCTGATTTTTTTTCTTCTTCTATTAGCGTAGACTCGCGTAATTTTGGGCCAGTTAGATTTTTCCCACTCAACATATTGGTTCATTGTTGTACTAAAGTGTCACAGTCTCCAGTCAATCCAACCCATATCTTTGTATGTTGGGAGTGACATTGTTAGCAAGGTGTTGAGGTACATTCCGACGCTAGTTTTATTTCACAAGTACAGCTGAGACGATATGTGACAGTTTGTCCGGTACTGTCCGGTGGGTGTGCCATCATAACTTGGCTAGAGACACCCAGCAACTATGTAAAAGTTAAAAATGATTGACAACGTATAAATGCGAAGGCTAATTTGTTCAGATTTGTGCGCGGCCAGCGCATATGTTAGCTTAGCTTAGCTCTGTCCAGCCCCATTTCACAAACCCACACAGTTACACAACAATTATACCATTTGTAAGAAATTGGCTTAAATTCTCCAAAAGTAGTTTATCATTAAATGGCAAACCACCTAGCTGACCAATTGTGTGCAAAAGAAGCAAAATGTCTGCCATGACAATAGTCTAAGTGCGATAAATCATTCTTTAGTTTGATCTTTTTAAGCTTGTGAGTTAGAGGGTGTTTTTAATGTGGCATTAGTGGTCCCGTGTTTTCCAGACCATTCCCGCACAGGATTATTCATGTGTTTGTTCTTTACAACAGCGTTGTTGGTAAGCTGCTGGTGTAAAGATAAATGAGGGGCTGACAGGGACTTTCTATATACAATTAGACAAATACTTCATTAATCCATTAGCATATTGGATCATAATGTTCAAAAGAAATAAAGCTTTGCTTACATTTTCTACTGTCACTATATTATTATTTACATAGAAATCGCATTTCTTCCATATGTGGCTTCTTTTGGTTTTCAAATTTAGACATTTTACCTCGCCTTGAGTCTTGACTTATCACTATTGCGGGCTGGTGTGGTAGTATGACTCGGTCATACTAAAAGAAAAGAACTCTTCCTTTGTTGTCATGTTAAGTTTAGATTCTCCTTCAAGGGTTTTGATTGATGTGCTGTTGAAATGTATGCCTTCACGGTGCACCACAAACTTATCATTCCACAACTATTTATTTATTTAAATGGAAGTCCTGAACTTTGCAGGATCTTTTAACACAAACCTAAGAGTAGGCAGATGATTAAGAACAAGCTTTTTTTTTTTGTTTCTTTCATCCTCTTGAGTCAAACTTTTCTTAATAACTACTCCAATTATGCTTTCTTTCCTCCCAGAGACTACATGCTGTCAGTTCGGTCTCCTCTGAAATGCCAATTTAGACATGTACTCTCAGCAGTGCTATTTTTGTTTCACCCAGCCCAAATAGCCAACAGACTGCAGGGTTGACAAACGGCATATAATCTAACTAACTCAGTCAAGAAATGAAAGCAACCATGTGCAACCTGTGTTTGTCCATCCCTGTGGCTTCACCATCTGTACACATTACACACACACATTAGCTTTTCACAATGCCTCTTGTGCTAATGTCCTCCAACCATTACACGACCTCAATTTCCAATGCTTGTTCTAATATTTAACCTCAGAAGCCTCCTGCTGATACATTGAGGACTTTTGGCAGAGAAGGCTGGCACCATTCTGCAGTGGTGGCAGGTTTAAGTCCCCCCACCCACTCTCTCTCTCTCTCTCTCTCTCTCTCTCTCTCTCTCTCTCTTTTGCTCCCGTGTATCCCCTGGGTGACTCAGGGATATGGCTGGTGCCCTGCGTTGGTGGATGACTGCACAAAAGCTGGGCAGTTTGTCCTGTGTGGGCACCAGTTAATGCTAACTCTGCATCTAACTATACTGAATAGATACGTTGGTTCAGGCCACCAGTTGATTGGCTGATGAATAGCTTAGCTGTGTGTTTGCGAGCATATGTGTATTTTTAGGCTGTGTTGTCTAGTTTTTATGAGATGGTATTTATGCAATGCCTTTATATATAGACCATGTGCACACTGTTTCTTCATCATGACCTATTATTAGAGATGTCAGAGGAAGTGAATGCAAATCTGTAGTGCCCTTGAATTAGAGAAATGACTGCATTTGTTTCCTACTTTTCTTGATCACGATATGTACATGTATTTGGCCCACCAGAGCCGTCAGCCAGTCCGGCCAAGGATAACTACAGGATGAACCGCTACAAGAACAAAGCACTAAATCCAGAGGAGATGAGGCGTAGGAGAGAAGAGGAGGGCATTCAACTCAGGAAGCAGAAACGAGAACAGCAGGTATTTCACCAAAGCTGTCCACCCGTAGCCCCTTTTCCATCGCAGGAACTTTTTCATTTACCTCTGCGCACTTCCACTGACATTACCTGTGTCTTAACTTTCCCTCACCCCCAAATTTTCCTTTTAAAAGCACCTAGTTTAGGGGTAGGACTTCTCAGGTTCCCCAGAAATCTTGAGGGGCGGTGCTGTGTGCTGAATATATCTGATTGGTGGAACATACCTGCAGCTTTCCACACTTCCGTGTATAAGCCGGTGTGGGGGCTACAAACACGTCTGTTTAACTTCTACAAACTTAACTCCATGTTTTGATCATTTGAAAAACAGAGAAGTTGATGGAGGATAAGGTCCAGGCTCTTTCAAGCCTATTTACAGAGGATGACATTTAGGACTACTTTAAGTTAGCAACTCAAAAAAAACTTAGTTGATAGGCTGGCAGAGCTGAATGTAGGGGACACACGGAAACAAAAGTTAAAGAATGTGAAACAAGATTAAACAAGCCAAAGTGGGTCCGACCACCATAACAGTTGGTATCAGCCCAATTTAGAATACATTTTTCATAACTTTATTCTCTTACTCTAAATAGATTTTGGGTTATAAAAAAAAAATCCTGGAAATTTTGGTGAAAAACCGCCTCACCTCACCCGATTTTCCTCTCCCTGTATGGTTTCATTTACCAAGACATTATTGAAAGTTAAACTAATCTAGCCTTTGTGGCCCGATTTATGTGAAATAATTTCTTCTTTGTATATTTCTATAATGTGTATACACTGACTGTTTGGCTTTCATCATTTTCTACTCAAAGCTTTTCAAGAGGAGAAACGTGGACATTCTCAATGAAGAGGAAGCCACGTTTGAGAGTCCGCTGGTGGACTCTTACCTCAGCTCTCCGGTAACTGTGAGTGCTTTTTGTCATGATTCTTTGCAGCATATATCCAGATATGAAGGTCTGAAGGGGCATTTAGTGTCACATCTTTGATTTTAGTAGTTTGTGGTTTATGTCCAGCTTCCCGGCTTGTGGTATTAGGAAAAGTGATGCCTGTCCTCACTGGATTTACATTTTCCATTTACAGGAAGGAGTTATTACCAGAGACATGGTTGAGATGCTTTTTTCAGAGGACCCAGAGCTGCAACTCGCCACAACACAAAAGTTCAGAAAACTACTTTCCAAAGGTACTTATCAGGTGTTGTGTATCCAGATCGATCCTTCATAACAGTAGAATATGTTGTAGAGGGCTTTGCAGACTAAGCAAAATGCCAGCATGTGTTTTTTTTTTTTTATCTCTGTTCATCCCAGAGCCTAACCCTCCAATTGATGAAGTTATAAATACACCTGGAGTTGTGGAGAGATTTGTAGAGTTCCTGAAGAAGAGTGTGAACTGCACACTACAGGTCAGTCAATAAACACACTATAAAACCCTTAAAACATCTCTGCTAGAGACTTATGTGTAAAGTACTAAAAGTGCAGTAATATTAACCCGTTCCATCAAAATCAGATGTTTTCCAGTCAGTCATACACACAACATTGTGTTTGTTAATGCTGGCCAGCATATCTGATGATCAAAGCAGTCTATTAGACTGATTCTGCTCAAATCAGATGTCACTTTCCATGCTGGAATGATTTACAAATACAAAGTGAATAAAAAAAACTAAAGTTAAGCTGACCCAGTTAAGCTTTTTGATGATTTATTGTTGAATGTCTCACAGTTACATTTCTAAGATGTCTTAAAACATTGTCGTTCAACCTCATTTTGCACTTGTGCAGTTTGAAGCCGCCTGGGCTCTGACCAACATAGCGTCAGGAACGTCCCTGCAGACAAAGACAGTTATTGAGGCCGGAGCTGTACCGATCTTCATTGAACTACTTAACTCGGACTACGAGGACGTCCAAGAACAAGTACCACAGTTTTACAGTTTAACTGACGCCACAGATTGTATCTGTTTGTCTCAAAGATTTTTATATAATGTTAAATTCTAATTTTAATGTTGCTTTTTTCTCAGGCTGTGTGGGCCTTGGGTAATATTGCAGGCGATAGCGCAGTGTGCAGGGACTATGTGCTGAACTGTAACATCCTTCCACCTCTATTAATGTAAGTAAACACGTCAACATTACCACAGATACTATGGCAGTCTAAATTTAAAATAAAGCACTTATTTCAGTGGGTACTTCTCTTGTTTGTTTTCATAAACTCTTAATGCAAGCCCTCTTAGTAGTTGCCCCAAAATAACACATTAAAACAAGTAATTTTGAAATCAAACATATATTTGTAATGTTGATTTGAATATCTTCCAGAGACTCCCATGGACATTCTCTGATACCATTAAATGCATATTTAACCCACTAAAGTAAAATTTCAACTTTTAAGATACATGGTATGTCAGAGTTAATATTTCTCCAAACACAATTTCATTTTTTGGAATAAAAAAAGATTCCATTGTTTTTAATGTGTTGAATAACATAGATAAAAAAAAATAAAAACCCATCCAATGGCACAAGGGTCTTGTCAGCTGTTGTGCCATCAACTATGTTTATAGAATGACATATGTGTATACATTGTTAAAAATGTTGTTAGTTCCACATTTTAATTGTATGGTGTTCTGTTTCTTAGTCTTGAATCATATTCTGGGTATTATACGTATTTGTGTTCATGTACAGTATGTATCCTGTGTATGTCCATGTTCTTATTTCATATATTAGCCAATATATCGGATATTGGCTTTTTAAAGCCCCTAATATCGGCATCGGCCCCAAAAAATTCCATATTGGTCAGGCTGTAATGATCTCATCACTGGAAATTTGGGTTGTTCTTGTTGTTTTAGGCTTCTGACCAAATCCACCAGACTGACAATGACTAGAAATGCCGTGTGGGCCCTGTCTAATCTGTGTAGAGGAAAAAACCCTCCACCTGCTTTTGAAAAGGTAACATTTACACTGTTGAATATTTTTCAACAGGAGCTGCTCATAGTGAAATTAACAAAGACTTATGTTAAACACTGCTCTGGCAACAAGTTACTACTATTATTTACATGTTCTAAAGCTAATTTAGTATTTTCTAGACGAACAGAATTTCTTTAACTGCTTTAAAAAGCCAATCAGTGTGAGATATGTGATACTATTTGTGTTTTAAACACTCTGAATATGCAGCTGTTTTACTGAAGTCTTTTTCAGCTAAGTGGCACTTTTCCACAAACAGAAGTTAATCTGAAATCTTTTGGTCACTGAGACTGTTGCATGATCCAAGACAATGGATTCTGTGTTGCAGAAGCTCTTGCTTTATCTGTAATGTGCTGAACTTAGAGAAATGTGATGGTTCCCAGTTGCTTCTCCCCTCAACTCGTGTTTGCTTGAGCATTTCTGACTTGATCTATCTGGGTGTCACGGGTGATGTCATTTATGGTCATGAATATGTATGTTTGCACTGTCTAGGTGTCACCTTGTCTGCCAGTGCTGTCCAGGCTCTTATTTAGCAGTGACCCAGACTTGCTGGCAGATGCCTGCTGGGCTCTATCCTACCTCTCAGATGGCCCCAATGACAAGATCCAGGCTGTCATTGACTCTGGAGTCTGCAGGCGCCTTGTAGAACTACTCATGTAAGTTTAGGCTTTACCATATTGTTTCTGTCACAGTGAATTTGACCTGTGAAATACTTCAAATTCCTGATTTATTAAACCCTCCTCTCCGCAGGCACACCGACTATAAGGTGGCCTCCCCTGCCTTAAGAGCTGTGGGGAACATTGTCACTGGAGATGACATCCAGACACAGGTGAGTTTGTGTTGTGGATCAGGCTCCGCCAGTCAAACAAGTTCATAACTTCGAGGAAGGATAAAAGGATGAGTGTAGATTGTCATGATGAAAAACTTCTCTGGTAAAGTCTGAGATTAATTTTGAGGAATAAAACAATGCTCACCATAGAATATTTCACCTAATGCAGCAGGAATGCAGCAGGAAGAGCCCACATGTGTTAATAGATAAATTCACTGTTTGTGTCAGTGTGCAGAAAAATGAACGTGTTGGTAAACGCTTTGCTGTGTTCAGGTGGTGTTGAACTGCTCAGCCCTGCCCTGCCTGCTGCACCTGCTCAGCAGCGCTAAAGAGTCCATTCGCAAAGAAGCATGTTGGACCATCTCAAACATCACAGCAGGAAACCGAGCACAAATACAGGTGATGGAAAAAGTTCATAACTTTTTTTTAACCTGATTTTTGAGGCGTTTATTTCTATGATGCCCACTTTACTGCAGATTAAACATTTTTCATTGAATTTATGTCTTTTACAGCTTGAATATTGAATGTTTTAGATATGTTTACTTCTGTTTGACTCGTTAATTCTCAAAAGATTTTTTGATTGTGGCCAAAAACCAACTTTGTGGTGTCAGAAGTTTTGTCTCGTCTTTCATTATTTTAATTTTTGTTGTACTGGATGGTTATTTATTATAGATACTACCTGTGTCTGATCCAGGTGTGTTGTAATCCAATAATACATCTGTGAAATTACAACCTGCTGCAGTTCCCAGTGATTGACAGGAAAAGCAAAAAATGGTTTTGTTTACACTGTCAATGATTTATCACTTTTATATACTGTGTTCAACAATAACTCTCTACTGTAGAAAGTTTCTGGTTAAAACCTTTTTATACTGATAAAAAATCCTCACTAACATCAGCATTCAGTCCTGCAATAAATAACAGACATAGATGTCAGCTCGGGACAAAGGGAAAAAAAGAAAGAAAAAAAAGCTGATTTTCATTGATTGCGCTGCACTCAAGGTTACTACTTATCTCAGAAAGTCCTGCTTAACAGTTGCTGTCCAGCACATCCTGTAGGGTGAATCATCATATGGACTGTGTAGACTGCACAGGGTGTTGGACTACATTTTTATCTGAATCTTTAACCCTTGAGGATCCTTGAAAGAATTCTTTCAAAGAATGCCGCGGCTACTTAACCCTGTTTACCCAAAACAAGCAAGAGGATCTTCACCAACGGTGACATTGGACTCAAGATTCAAGTTTTTTTTCTGTCCTCAACACAGGAAATGTAGAGGTCCAAAACACATTATTGTTTTGATGAAAAAATCATCAACATCTTTAAAACCACCCTTAGTTTCCCCCCATAAGCAAGCTCTGGCTGCTGTATATACTGTAGGTCCACACACATTGCCACTGGACTGTCCCATCTGCAGTGGAAAGTGTTGTGGTTTTTCATCTGAACTCTGTTTCAGTTTGTGCATGAGGAACATCTGCTTATTGGTCTCATTTTAAAGTGAATGTGCTCAAGATGTAAACGGATATAAAATTCATCATTTCTTGGCTTAAATGGTTATACTGTATCAGTATTTTAAAAATATTTTCTTTTTTATAAAATGCTCTAACACATACCCTGTCTGCAACAACAGCAGTATTTGGTTCACTTCCTCCTCACAGAGGCTTTTGATAAACTAGATCATGTGTTTATGATTTTGTTACGCAAACTTTACACAGCTCCTCTGGTCAATGGTGGGGAACCACTGCTCTAAAATCACTTTATAGATATCTGAGAGTCATGTAACGACCAGTTTAAAACAAAGTTTGACTCAATGATGGAAATCAAATGGTTTTAAAACTAATTTATCTTCAATTGAAAAACTCAATTTGCAAAATCATTACTTAGATTTTCACAATGAGTTATTCCGTTTATTCTTTTAGGTTAAGATGCACTGAGATTCAGCAAGCAGTGGAGCTTAGACTTTGTCCATGTTAGGTGATTTTATGCATGTGCACATGTATGTGCACGGGGCTCACACCTCAGTAAGGACAGGTAGGATACAGTGTGAGGCCACGGCTTCATGTTGTGTCGTTGCTACAGCTTGTCACCTGGGAATTGTGGCAGTTTCTGGGTCAATTAGAAAGATGTTGTCTCTACAGAGGACTGAGTGTAAACCCACTACTGCTTTTTATAGAGAACGGTTAGATTTGGGGTTTTTTAGTGGGTGCAGAGGATTATTTTTGTATTCCAAGTCTGTTTTTAAAGAATGTTAAGCTCATGTTGTGAGATTGATTTCTGCAGTACGTCCGATTCAGATACTTTACAGTTTACTGTAAAATAATCCTGATTGAAGATTCCCAAAACGAGCTGACGCTGCTTCATGAGTCTGACCTGATCTCCTCTGTTCTGCTTCTTCACAGACGGTAATTGATGCCAACATCTTTCCTGTACTGATCGACATTCTACAGAAGGCTGAATTCAGGACCAGGAAAGAGGCAGCCTGGGCCATCACCAACGCTACTTCTGGGGGAACACCAGAGCAGATCAGGTTAGACTGAAAGGAAATAAACCACAGTTTCCATCTTCTAATCCGGTGGTGGGGAACCTCTGTCCTCATCCTGCAAGTTTTCCATGCATCCCTGCTCCAACACACCTGATTCAAATGAATGAGCCACTGTTGATAGTGGATCCATTTGATTTGAATGGATGCATGGAAAACTTGCAGGAACGCGGCCCCTCGAGGATCAGGGTTCCTCACCCCTATACTAATCGCTGGATATCATTTGAATGAGATTTCTTATCATTTATTTCTGTTTTGAGTACATTAATCACATTGCTGCTACTTACACAATTGACACAGAACTTGCTGTAAATGGAAGCAAATCTGACATGTTCAACGACGTGTTGACAGAACGGGAAACTGAGATGATGATGGTAATAATGGCTACTGAATTACCTGATTAAAAGGGGACGAATGAATGTAACAAATTACAGGAAGCCTATTTTAATCCCATTCTCACCTGAGAAAAGCTGAGTAGCAGAAAATAAAATCCAACCAGAATATTCTATCTTTGTTCAGAAAAGCACCGCAGCACATCAGACTTCTGACTCGTCTGTTTGTATTCAGATATCTGGTGAACCTGGGCTGTATTAAACCTCTGTGTGATCTGCTGACTGTGATGGACTCCAAGATCGTTCAGGTGGCTCTGAACGGGCTAGAAAACATCCTGAGGCTGGGCGAGCAGGAGGCCAAGCAGGAGAACAACGGCACTGGCGTTAATCCTTACTGCAGCCTCATCGAAGAGGCCTACGGTACTGAGCACATCCAGATACATGCATATCTAAGATGTTTTTATAATATGCAGTATTATTACATCTGTGTCCTGGGTCAAAATGGCATGGTTCAAAATGTCTGTAACGAAATCTGTAAAAAGTTAATGGAAAACAGAAATGAAACAACTGATTTTGGAGAATTTAAAAGGATTTTTAGGTCATGTTTCATTCAGACATAAATCTACATTAGTATACTGATGCAGCTCCACCCACATCCAGGTTGTTTCTCTGTTACTTTATAAGCCACGCCCACTAGCACCTGACCCCTAACCAGTCCAGTTGGTGCAGGTGGATGAGGCAGAAATACTTAAAAAAAGACTTCCCAACTCTCTTTAATCTGACGTTTTACTCGTTTTTCCAGGTCTTGATAAGATCGAGTTCCTCCAGAGCCACGACAACCAGGAGATCTACCAGAAGGCCTTCGACCTGATTGAGCACTACTTTGGCGTGGAGGATGAGGACAGCAGTCTAGCCCCTCAGGTGGACCAGGCCAACCAGCAGTTCCTCTTCCCCCAGCAGGAGGCTCCCATGGAGGGCTTCCAGCTATAAGTCAGGAACCCTGTCCTCTAAATTACTTCACTTAGCCCCTCTAGACTTTCCCACATCACAGAGGGCCCCCAGAAGCCCAAGTCATGCCCCCTCTGCCCTTCCCTAAACACCGCAAGGACACATATACCCATCATATGGAGGAAAGCTAAAACTGTTGCCATCTTCAGCCTCAAATCACCTTTCTTCATTCTTTCCAAGCAGCCGACTGACTTCTCACAGGGTAGTTTTTGATTTTGATTTCTTTTTTGTTCCGTTTTCTTTTTGTGGTCAATGGGGACATTTCACACGATCTCCATTTCACCTAGCAGGGGAACTGATCACCTCCATAATCCAAAGTGCGAGCCTGCCTTGGCTTAAAATGCACACACATGCAGACATCCTCTTGCCATTCGAAAAATCTTAGATCCTTTTTGCTGGCAGTAACAGTGGGTTAACATCTCTCTATACATTTCTTTTCCAATGGGACATTCCTGTTTTTTGGATTACACATGCGTTCCCTTGCAGAGTTCACAGACTGGGGGTGCATGAGGTGAAGTATGCCCACTTCTTGATGTCACTTTGACTTTGTGCAATTCAACAAAAATAACTCAACTTTTCTTTTTTGTTTCCCTTTTTTATTTGAATAATTCTGCTCCCCTAACCCTTATTTATCTACTCCTTTTTCTTTTTTTAGATCTTAGTACGTTTTGTTCTTTTCATCTAATGAAAAGTGCTTGGTTTCTACCAAGAGGCACCCTGATTGTTTGGCTTAGGGCTGGTCTATAATATGCTTCCCAAGCAAAGAGGTGACTCCTTTCTTTCTTTTCTTTTCTTCATTTGGACAAATTTTTGGTGGGTGGGAAACGGGTGAAAACTAGTGTGAAACTTTAGAAAACAGAATATTACAAACTTCGGAAGGGCTCTGAATGGGATATTACTGAACCTATCTGGTTTTTAGAGGATTTCTTGAATCTATTAAAAACAAAAACAGATGAAAAAAAAAAAAAAGGTTTCAAGGTTGGATTAGTTAGAGGTCCAATGTTCGTCGTGTGCTGTGTTATTAATAACAATACATCTGAATTATGAAGTGATCTAACTATTAATAATCAAGGCAGAGGTGGGGATTGAGGGAGAAGAGCCGGCAGCAGCAAACCAAACTTGTCTTTATATTAAACTGCATTCAGCTGATCACAGACGCTTAAATGAGGTGAAATACCTCCTGCAGTAATGAAGATTTCGTACAGGTTTGTGATTTGACTGAACCCCTGCGTAAACTGGTTTCTGCTGGGTAGCTAAGGCCCTGTACTCCGCTCCTCCCCAGTTGTTTGTGGCAGGGTTTTTGCATGGTGTTATATTCTCCTGCCTGCAGTCTCTGAGTATCCCTGGCCAAAACACAAAGCAGTTGGCACAGAGAGATGGGAACACTGTGGGGTGTTTCTTTGTCACAGCATTGGGGTCTCAAAGCAGGAAGTAAGAGGGCCATTATGCAACGATTTTTGCTGGTTTGAAATGTGATAGTGTAGTGACCATGTTGGTGTTTTGTATAGTGGTAGAGTTTATAAATAACCTATTCTATATCACTATATCTTTGAGGAATGGAAATGACAACTGCTAATGATTTTTGCATGGGTCACTTGTGACGTGTGAGGGTACTGATGTAAATATCCGATTTATGGAAAATCTGCCGCTTCTGTGTCCCATCACGGGTCTAAGATCAGCCAGAGTTTGGCTGGGGATATGTCTCAGATGAGCGTCGAGCCTAAGTGCAACAAAAATTCAAGTATTGACATTATATTTGAATTTTGATGTATTTGCATTATATATATTTGAGCACACTTCATGCACACTTGCATACAACACCAGCAGACACTGTACACACACACCTCACACAGATGAGTGGCTAGTAGCAAGAAATCAGTTTCCATCATCCTCAGACTAAATATAAAGTTTCATTTTCAAGTTTCTCTGAAGGATAAAAATGATTTGAGCTACAAAATGTCCTTGATTCTGTTAGAATTATTTTATTTTTTTCCCAATTGAGACAATGAAACGAAAAGTTACTGTCCGTCAGAGGCAGTTAATGGAAACTTGTTTTTGTTGTTTCTAGCCGCAGGACTTATGTTGGTGAGCCTGAAAGTACCCTGACCGCAGACCGGCTCAGCCTCAGAGAGAGGAGGAGGCCAGTCTCGGGTCAGCTTTGAGGCTTTTTGTGGGTGAAGCAGAACTGTGGTCGTGTGATGTGTTGACTGACAGGCACTGTGTGAGGGAGAGGTTGATTGACTCTTTAAAGACTATGTCCCAATCCGAGTCTGGGAGCCGCTGTTCTGTGGATTACTGATGCAGCTCTATCTTATTGTGAAAATGTGAACGGAATCTGATTTCTTTGGGCAAACCATTGCATCTACTTTTTTTTTTTTTTTTACCTGCAAAAATGTCCCTTTTTTATATGGAAGAACACCCCCTATACACAGGGATGTCTGTCTGTTCAGGTATTCCCTCATGCTGACAGATGATTAAAAGGCATCTTTGTGTCACAGTTTTCCACAGAACGTGTGCTCCTGGCTGACATGAGAGGTCAAATTATGAATAATTAACAACTACTTACCTCTACATAACCGACGTGTAGAGCAGCATTTAGACCTGAAGTCGTCAAGTTTTTTGCTCGGGCTACAAACAATGCCAAAATTGCAATATTAAAGAAAAAATGATAATAAGAAATCACTGCATTAAACGGGAACGAATATTTATATTTGCTGAAAAATGAAAATGCACTCCTGCTCACTAAAGTGCCAATCCGACCAACAAAGACTGGAGGTTCTTATGTTTCTGTCTTTGACTTATAGATAATTTCTTTATATCTTTATTTACTTGAATGTGCACACATTTTGTGCAAAACATTGCTGCTCTCTTTTCCTTATCTTTAAAGTTACATTAGCTGCCATTCTTTCTTGGGAAAAGTGGCATCCTTTACTGGGGCACCTAAATGACGATATTGAATTGTCTCGGGGGGGAAGAAGAAGAAAAAAACCTGTAAAACTGGTATTTCCAGCTTACTTTGATTGATGTGATGGTCCCTGCTCTGAGTCTTCTAATGGTTTTCACTGTGCATAGCTAAACTGCAAATGTTTGGATTAAAAGAAGTGTTTTCATGCTGTAGATAAATTGGTGTTACATTTTTTTCCTTTTCTAAATTTTATTTAGGTCAAGGCCTGCAGTCACTCTTTGTGCTAAAAGAAAGTCTGCACTGATATGAATGTTGCAGCTTGTAAAATGTGGCACATGATGCAATTTAAAGAAGGTTGGGCAACTATTATAACAGACAATTGCAGGTTTTAACCTTGTTTGTTAGTTTACCAAACGTTTGTCATCCTGAAGGCTGGTTGAAATTACTAACATCAGCTTTCATTGTTTTGGTTGATGTAATCAGAGCGCATTGATAGAAATTGCTTCAATTCTTTTTTCTATCTTGCTTTTTAGTCCTTTCCCTCTGTGAGAGAAAAAAAATATTTTCTCTCAGATTAAAGTTCTGTAAACCTGCAAAATAATCCAGAAGACTGCAATAAATAATGTTTAAAAAAAAAAAAAACTTAATCTGTTCCCCTTCCCCAGGCTGGGGCGGGGGTAAAGATCCACCTACTTCAATTGCTCTCACAGGTGACTCTCATTCCACTGGGTGGAGCGATCAGAGACAACCGCTAGACATTTTTCTAAGTTTAAAATCTGGGATTCAGAAATAGTGCAGTTATTTACATTAAAAAGTATTATAATTTAAACTATGTATGTTCTGATACATTGACAGGGATACAGATGCAATTCTAATCACTTCTGAGAAGTGGAGAAAAAAAAAAAAGCCTCAATCAAACTTGTCACAAAAAAAAACTTAAAAAAAAAAAAAAGATAAAATAGGTGGTGAGAATACAAGCCTTTTCTGCTATGCTTGATCTTTTTCCTGATCAGGATACTCTAGGCTATATTTTTGGATAATGGTGTTAAGAGTACAAGTTTGTCCTAGTCGGGCTGCATGATCAGGAACCTTGTTGTCTACGTGGGAGTGAACAGACATCTCGAAATATCTCAAATCTGACTTGTCTTCCGTCCTAGACGCTTGTTGGTGTCTTTATCAAAACCTAAAGCCACACTTGGCTCAGTCAAGTAATGTCTACGCTACAGATGTTTACAGATGCTACTTGTTTGTAAAAATATTTTCATATGCCATCATTGACCAGTCCTGATATGTTCTCTGCTCTGGTCCTCTCATTTCTCTTACTCATATTTATTTTCTCTTTTCTCGTTTGAATTTTTTATTTTTTTTTCCATTTGTTCCAAATTGCCCATCTTATATACTGTGACTCGACTTGACTTTACCGACGGTATGAATGCGTGACGAGAAACTTATACACTTCAACTGAACATGACACACAAACATGAACATGAAAGAAAACTGCATACAAAAAAACTGCAACAATATAGAAAAAGAATAAATATATTGAATTTAAAATTGTTCAGAGGAAATACTGTACAAAACAAATAAAGTTATGTTTCAACCCTTTCATGCATACGTTTCTTCTCCTTCCTGTTTGTCAATTGCATGGTTTGCTCTTTTCTCCGAGGAGGAGAGAGAAGAACCTGGCCTACTCCCAACTGAGATGGTTTGGGATGAGATGTCAGTGGGGATGACCAACTAGTATAACTTCTTATATAATCAGTTTTAATGGACATACCAATTGTGTATCCCCAGTTGGGCTTTATGACCTACAGCAGCAAGTGATTATTATAGTTGAAATTGAACTTTCAGCTTCCTGTAAACCATTATGGGTGCAGTTTGGACAGATTTCTAAAGCAAATTAGAATTTCAAAAGCTAATTTACATTCACTTAGATTAGAACAAACTTTAAAGACTGTGGTTTCCCACCAGAGACAATAACGCACTGAATCAAGTTCACTGCAACATCCCAGGAGCATACAAGGCTGCAGCAGCTCCTCATCTGAGCATGTCGGACCGCATCTCAGTGGAGCTGATGCCAACATACAAACCTCTGGTCTGCAGGACAAAACCAACCACCAAAACAGTTCAGGTATGGACTGAGGAGGCTTCTTC